>JASCZW010005573.1:0-166886 GCA_034211315.2 Aedes japonicus
CAGAATTTCTCAGGCGGTTTTGCAACAGTTGCTACTGACAAGCTCTCGTTTTCAACAGATTTGGCACCACATACGAACTTAAGCTCAGGACGAGTTTTCGGTGTGTCTTTTGTAATGGTCTCTCGGATTCTTTTAATACTAGGTCATGCAGTGCGAGGTCGCTCTAGACCAGCAGAATCGTTTCCTGCAGCCCAACCTTCAGTTCATCAAATGACTCGCGGAAAGCATCTGCTACAGCTGCTATTACATCCTGCGTTGACTTCATTGGATTCTTCTTAATATAATCCAGCTGATCAATGCAATTGTCGCAGAACCATAGCATGTTGTTATGCTCAGTCAACAAGTCCACATTTGGTCTTTTTAGACCGATACATTTTAGATGCGCAGAACGACAGCAAAAACCATTACACTGAACTACCTCAATGGTTTTGATCGGCTTAAAGCATTGATAACAATTTGAATCCATGTTCACTACTGGCCGGTAGATGGATGATAGGCAAAAGCAGAGCTTTGCTGATTGTTCTTCTCGATGCAGAATAGATGCTGAATTCGAAACAATCGGTGGCGCTGGATGAGACGATGCACGGATGGCGGTGGCACACAAAGGCAACAGATAAATGCGGTAAAAAACAAACACCGATTCTCGAACGCAATACCACAAAAATGTACGGCAGTGTGAAGCGAGAGTAGGCACTACTCGGAGGCACGAATGTCTATTATTATTTTCACTTTGCTGTGGGTTAAACTTCGAATAATAGAAGAGCAAAAAGATACACGACCGATGCGAACTATAACAATAATAACTTGAACTGAAAACAGAAATATGCCGATGTATGTGCCGATAGACCATAAGTAAGCAGAGGGATTAATGTCTAAATATTGATAGTTCTAATTATGGATTACAAACAGCTTCATCAAATGTCTAAGGTGCTGAATAAACTGCTTAAAACCCGTCCTGTACCCAAGCAATATGAAAGTTTAAAAAGGTGAACAAATGTTGTATAAAAGACACCACAGCATTTTCACATTACTGTATATTATCTGCTGTGGTCCGTGTGGCGTAGATATAGGACGAACCTTCACAAACTACGAAGACCACGACGACTACGATGACTACGGTGACTACGATTAATAAAGTCTCGCGAGCGCTCGTGAGGAGGTAAGGTCATAAGGTAAGGACAGAAATGGTCATAAATCGGAGTAACTTCAAGGGTATAAATCTTTAAAACTGAACACTTCTGGTCTACACGCTCGCCTGTAACTATCTGTCCGATCGAGCATTCATCGAGCATATAAGAACACTTCAGTTCATCACTCGTGACTTCGTGTCACCATATTTGTATGGATTTACGCGCTTTTTTCCAGCCTTCGACCGTTAAGCATGCCAGGGATGTCTGCCCAGTGATTCGTTCATTCTATTAACGTCTCTTTAAACTGTACGTCTGCTGTAGACGTTTTAGTTCATTCGAGACGGCATAGCCCAGTGAGTTTCACCACCACTGTTTGGTAAATTTACCGGAATGCTCGATCACGTGGTGCACATTAAAAAAAATCGCATTTCATTTTTTGTAGCAGAACGGTTACAGCTTAATTGATGTTGAAGAAAAATTTCTTCACGACTATTAATTAACAATGAATAAATATATTATTCTTTAATTAAACTCGCTTAGCTGAACAATATTGAATAAATGTTATGTTAAATCTGAAAATTAGTTATACTGAAGTTGATTATGCATTTAGCAAGACAGTGGGAGGCCTTGAGATTAATTAATTTCTTCAGAATTGTGTGAGCAAAAAACGAAGAGAAGTTCTTAACTACTGGAACCAATAACTGCATCAAGAAAATTGAACCCCCAAATACAGCAATCTATGCTCATACTATTGAAGGATTTGGTGAGATTAGAGTCCTTTGAAGCCATTCCTGCCTTTTGGCAACTTTATGCTTCTATTGATTTACAAGCTTATCGCTTAACACCACCCGGGGATACTTAGTCCTATACCAGGGGTGAGTAACTCTGCCACGTTGTGTTTGTGTTGATCGTGTACGAATGTGTTTCTGGGGTGGCAGAAGGTGTTTTTGTGTTTTCACAAACTACAATCGAAAATTTATGCTTATTGGCAACCATGCACGGGTTAGACGTTTAATACATGCTCACATATGCATCGTCTGAAATACATTTGTGTAAGCGAGAGGGAAACAAAAACAAACTATCGATTCGTGTAAGTGGTGCCAGATATGAATTTATCTTTCATGTGGTGGCGGATCGTGTTTTATAGGGTGGTAACACAAGGTGGTCGAGTGACTTACCCCTGTCCTATACCCATGATTTCATTATCTCTAAACCGCTTAACTAATCGCAATATTTGTGATAGGTAGACTATAATAATTTGAAATAACTCATTGCAGACGTCTTCCAAATTTGGCAGATCGACAGGCAATCGGTAGATAACCACCATAGCAATATGCTTAGAGGCGGACCGGAAGTTTCGATAAGCTACATCCCCCTATAACAAGAATAAAAACAATTTCAAACCACAAACATTTATTTTCTCGTTTTTATGTTTTCGAAATTTCGTCCACGAAAGACTTTATTGTCCACATGTTGTGGTAGCGATATACAGGGCTGGTAGGGGATTTACGGCGATTTTCACCACAACATACTTACAGCTTAAACTGAATGCAACGGCTGCTGGGTTGAGGCATTGGCAATATTTTATAAACGAGTTCTGCAGACCAGACTTTTGACGTAGGACTACGTCTTTGTTTACTATAGTTGGGTATAATTTAAAAAAACGTACTGCGACCATCACGCAAAGTGGTCATGTTTTGAGCATTAATATCTCACTCATTTCTCGAAAGATTTAAAAAAAATCTACAATAATCTATCGGAAGTATTAGTAAGTACACATCAATTTTAATAGAGAATATTGTTGATTTCAGACCGCATACTATTGAAAAATTCATAAGTATTAAGCCTTGCCTTAAAAGTATCCTAACTTCCTAACTCCTTCAGGCCTAAGAGGTCATGTATAACCCCAAAGGATAAAGGCTGTATAAAATCACACAGACTGAAAACAAGTATACACTGTCTTCGGTAAATTTGTTTTCCATCATTTTTTATAACTGGATAATATTTAAAAAAAAACATATGAGTTTAAGCTATAATTAACGACCTCGACCATCCTGAATATGAAGAGGTTCAACATAAAACAAATGCCTTATTAATAGTGTAAAGCGTTAGATAAGAATATTTTGCATATGCATACGTTGACAAACGTTAATTATTTGTGTATCTTTCTGGGAGCTTCTAGGTCATCCAAAATGTACTTGAGTTCAAAACTTAAGGTAACTTAATGTAGTGACAGTAGTTTTTTGGGTTATAAATTCAAGTTTATTCAGTGAATATTTTCGAAAGTAAAAATACAAAAGCATCTTGGAATGCTCTAGGTGATCCAAAAAATATTTGGTTAAACAACAGGCAAGCACAGTTAGAATAAACTTAAATAATTGATGGACTATGATTTTTTTTTAATATATTGTCTCAGAAGATTCCAAAAAATATATAAAATTTCCATGAACGAGTTTTAATAGAACTTTGAAATCATAACGCTTTTATGTACGAGATACTTGCCAACATAGACTGGGACACAATGCTGGACGCTGACGACGTTAACAATGCCGTTCTCAATTTTTCTCATGCTTTGGCATACGTCATTGACAGGCATGTGCCGAAAACTATTCGCCAGAAAGACTCTCTTCATCCGTGGCAGACGAAGGAACTAAAAAAGCTTAAATCGACCAAGAGAGCAGCACTAAGAAGATTCACTAAATATCATGCGCAGCTGAAATCACGTCCGAAATTTTTTGGAGATATGTTAATCAGCAGCGCAGGAGTTTGGACTACCATCGTCCATGGTCTTGAACGGTGAAACCGCTTCCATTCCTCAGGATATTTGCCGCTTGTTTTCGATCAAGTTTGCCAGCATATTCACTGACGATCAGATAACTGCGGCTACGAACAACGATCCTCTGCCTGGTCACGCATTTGGTGCAATCGATATCAGTATTGAGATGATCTCCAACGCCGCATCGCAGCTCAAGTCATTCTTCAATCCTGGCCCAGACGGAGTTCCATCAGTATTTCTAAAGAAACACATTTCCATTTTGCTGGCCGCCTTGCATCGTCTGTTCCAGATTTCTACATCAAGTGGCATATTTCCTTCGTTTTGGAAGGTTGCTCAATTGTTTCCAGTTCACAAGAAGGGAACCAAACGAGACGTGGAGGCATTTCGTCTTTGAGCGCGGTATCGAAACTATTTGAGCTCGTTATAATAGACCCGCTACTGTTCCATTGCAAGCAATACTTAAGTGAAGAGCAACACGGGTTCATGGTCGGCCGTTCCACTACCACTAATCTGTCGAAATCGGAGAAGCAAACACGATTGGAAATGTTCGGCGAAGGGCTGACATCCTGTGTTATGTACAAATGGTACAAGGTCATGAAGCGGGTTTGAGGGTTTAACTCAAGGAGCTTCTCAAAATTTTCGATCACCTGGGGGTTCATAACTTTACACCTGGTGAGGAGCCGGAGAGATAATTCTGAAAACCGATCCGAGAGTGGCAACATGCCAGCCAGCACTTCAAGACTCATGGTGTGAGTCGAGTGCATGCAACCTAACGTGATACGAAGACACCGATACTGAATACGTTCCAGTTTAATGAAGTGCGACCGAGCCGCTGACTGAAAAAAAAACTACCGTATTCCATAACCGACAAAATCGTTGTCCGGTACAACGTTAGAAGATCTTGTGGATGAGCTCCCCACCAGGTTCCGGTAATTGTGCAGAGAAAATTGATCCTTGGCTGGCACTTTCGCTTCACATACTCAATATGGGATCTCCAGGTGCACTAAGAATCGAACCAGACCCCAAGATATTTAAAGGACATAGAATGAGTTATCGGCTTACCCCAAATTTGAAGCTTCGGTTGTGCTGGGTTATGCTTCCTAGAAAAACTACCAACTCAGTTTTCTCCGTAGAAAACTGAGTTAGTAATTTTTTCTGAACATAACAATACTTTCAAATTTGGTCATCATTCTATGTCGCTGAAATAATGTGATTCATTGTAGTGCCTGTGTGTGGTGCCAGCCAAGTCAATTTTCTCCTCCTGTCTGGAACCTGGTGAGGCTCATCCTACAACGTTGTACCGGACTGGCACATTTGTCGGTGTAAATTGCAGTTTTTCAGTCGGCAACGTGTCTCACGCGACCGGAACATACGCACCATGGTCTTTGAAAGATAACTGGCTGGCGCTCAAGATCGATTTTCCGTCTCTCCACCGTGTAAGTTATGAACCCCAGGTGATCAGGCTGGCCTCATGGAAACCTGAGCCGCTGTGACCTGTACCATTTAACGCAACTGGAATCTCGGCCAGCGCATTTCAATCGTGGCTGCTTTCCATTTCATTTGGTGGAATATCTGGTTCCGTGTTATATATTGCTCTGTTATGCCAATAGTGATAACGAATATAACGAGTAGATAGTTTCGATACACCATCTCAGACGAAATCACGTACTTCGTTTGATTCCCTTCTTGACAATTGAGCAACCTTCAAAACGAGAATATGCTGCGCTGATGTGAAATCTGGAACCGAACTGACAGGAATGACAACAAAATGGAGATGTGTTTCTTTGAAATACTGATGGAACTCCGTCTGGGCCAGGATGAAAATGATGAGCTATAATGCAGCAAATGAATCATCTGTACTGATATCGTGCACATATGCGTATTCAGGCAGAGGATCGTTATCTGATCGTCAGTGGTATAGCTGGCGGAAGCGATCGAAGGCAAGCGTAATATCCTGTCACCGTTCAGACCATGGACGATATTAGTCGCTGCTGATTAACATATCTCAAAGGAATTTCGGTTGTGACTAGTGAATCCTCATTTAAACTTTTGGTTCCTTCGTCTGCCTATGAAGGTCTTTCTGGCGAATGGATTTTCGGCACATGCCTGTGTGACTATTAGCAGAAACTGGTATGCCATTGTGCGTCGTCAGCGTCAGCATTGTCAATTTGATATAATTGGCAAGTATCTCGTACATAAAGCGTTATGAACAAATTTATTAAAACTCGTTCATGAAGTATATATTGCACTGGGAGCTACAGACAATATATTAAGATAGTCCATGATGCACAGCTGTAACTTACTTGATGACAGCCAAAATATTTTGGATCACTAAAGAGCTATTCCAGATCTCTTCCTTCTATATGAATAAACTTGGTACGGCGAAAATATACATTAAATTGCCTTGAAGTTTTGAATAAACCATTTTGAATGACTAGAAACTAAGATACGCAGAGCAACGTTTGTCAACGTATGCATATGCAAATGATGTATCTAACGCTTTGCAATGGAGCATTTAGTACATGTTGAACCTCTTCATATTCAGTGAATCAGATAGATGTGCAGCAAACTTTTTTGATATTATCAGTTATAAAAAATGATGAAAGCAAATTTTCAGGCTTTGATGTATATATTTTCCGGTCTGTGTGTTACAGCCTTCTTTGAGGTGCTATGATCTTAGACACAAGTTGGAATACTTAGGCAAGATAATACTTATGAATTTTCAATGAAATATGCGGTCTGAAATCAGCAATTCTCTATTAGGAAATGATGTGTACTACTAGCTACTTCGATAGGTAATGTGATTTTTAAATCTTTCGAGAATGAATATTAATGCTCAAAACGCTGTCTGGTACATTTTTTAAATTATACCCAACTATAGTAAACAAAGACGTAGTCCTACTGCGTCAGATGACAAAATATTGCCAATGCCTTGTATTACGTTAAGCTGCAAGTATGTTATGTGAAAATCGCCGTAAATCAACTAGCTATATCGCTACCTAACGTAATGAACAATTCTTTCGTCAGTTCATTTCAGAAAACACTAAAGCAGGAAAATCAAATGTTGTAATTCACGCATTCTTGTTATGAAGTTATAACTGTAGGCAATATCTCTAGCTGTATATGGTAATCTGTCGATCTGCTAGACGTCTGTATAGTCTGCCTATGCAAATATTGCGATGATTGGCAGTTTTGAAGATGTGAATCATGCCACCTATAAAAGAATATGCCTACATGAAGATAAATTCATATCTCAACCCTTACGCAATCGATAGTTTATTTTTTGTTTCCCCGCAAATGTAATCTCGAACGTGCATATAATGTATGTATTAAACGTCTGGAAAAATAAGCATGGTATATAAATTTTCGTTAGCTACAAAACATGCCACTAAGCGTCAATACAAGCACAACGTAACTGGAATTACTCACTAAGCTGATGTGTTAAGCGATAACAGCAATCAGAATCATAAAATTGCCAAAAACAGATAACCGAAAATTCACAATACTACGTCTGTCTTGGCATGAATTGCTTGTTTGAGTTCCAACAACTGATGCAGTTGGACTGTGGTAGAACTTCTCTTCGTTTGCTCACAGTGAGTGTCTCAATTCCCGCTAATGCCCCTTTAAATGCATAATCAACTTCGTATAACTGATTTTCAGATTTAACATTTATTCAATATTATTCAGCTAAGCAGTTAGCTCAAGAATAATATATTTATTCATTGAGTAGTGTGAAGAATTTCTTCAACATCAATTAAGCTATGGCCATTCTTGCTACAAAGATGAATGCGATACAATGTGCACCATATTCAACAAGTACCAGGCAGTAATTGAGTAACTCACTGAAAATAACTCTTAAAATCTCAAATGAACTAAAACGTCTGCAGCCAGGTACCGTACGGATAAAGTTAATGAATGAATAGTCACTGGAGCCTTTATCCTAGCCATGCTTCTAACAGTGAAGGAAATGAAAAAGCCTCTTCGTACCCATGCAAATAATGGTGACGCAATCTGGTGATGAAGACACAATTACTTATAATGCTCGATGAATCATCGATCCAGTTGAATAGTTGGGCAGCGTATCATTCAGTTTAAGGTTGCTGCCTTGAGTTACTTTCGGTGCCATGACCTTACCTCACGGT
Source organism: Aedes japonicus (assembly GCA_034211315.2). Lineage (NCBI taxonomy): Eukaryota > Metazoa > Arthropoda > Insecta > Diptera > Culicidae > Aedes > Aedes japonicus. The sequence goes on from JASCZW010005573.1 coordinate 8,049, forward strand.
ATCTCTAGACTGTGTCCGTAGTCACCGAGTCATCGTAGTCATCTGGGTACAGGGCGGGTTTTGGCTGATTTATTCAGCACCTTGGAGCATTTGATGAAGCTGTTTGCCAATCCATGAATTAGAACCTATCAATATTTAGACATTAATCCCTCATGACTTACTTATGGTCTATCGGCACTTGTCGGCATATTTCTGTTTTCAGTTCAAGTTATTATTGTATATGGTTCCGCATCGGTCGTTAGTATCTTTTGCTCTTCTGTGATTCGAAGTTTACAACCCGCAGCAAAGTGAAAATAATAATAGACATTCGTGCCTCGAGTAGTGCCTACTCTCGCTTCCACGTATGCCGTACATTTTTTGTGGTATTGCGTTTAGGAACCGGCGTTTGTTTTTACCGCATTTATCTGTTGCCTTTGTGCGCTCGCCGCCATCCGTACATCACCACGTCTCGTCCAGCGCCACCGATTGTTTACGAATTCAGCATCTATTCTGCATCGAGAAGAGCAATCGGCCAAAGCTACTGCTTTTTACCTATCATCCATCTGCCGGCCGGTAGTGAACATGGATTCAAGTTGTTATCAATAGCTTTAGGCCGATCAAGACCATTGAGGCAGTTCAGTGTAATGGTTTTTGCTGTCGTTCTGCGCATCTCCATGTATCGGTCTAAAAGCGGCCAAATGTGGACTTGTTGACTGAGCATGGCAACATGCTATGGTTCTGCGACAATTGCATTGATCAGCTGGATTGTATCAGAAGAATCCAGTGAGTCTGCGCAGGATGTAATAGCAGCTGTGAGATGCTTTCCGCAGGTCATTTGATGAGCTGAAGGTTGGGCTGCAGAAACGATTCTGCTGGTCTAGAGCGACCACTCGCACTGCACTGACCTAGTATTATAATGAATCCGAGAGTCCGTTACAAAAGACACACCGAGAAAACTCGTCCTGAGCTTAAGTTCGTACGTGGTGCCGATCATGTTGAACCCGAAGGCAATTTGTCAGCCAGCGGCAACTGTTGCAAGGCCGCGCTGAAGGAGACATATCTGGATGTATCTGTCCAGATTTGCTCGTCATGTCACAGACGAGGATATTTCCAATCTGGTGAAAAACTGCCTACAAACACAACAGCCCATCGTTGTTCGAAAGCTCGTCCGTAAAGATGCCGATGTGAACCAGTTTGCTTTCATATCGTTTAAAATCGGAATGGACAAGGTGTTGAAAGATAAAGCGCTGGATCCTTCAGTATGGCCGACAGGGATATACTTCAGGGAATTTGAAAACCTACAAACAGAGCCGGATTTTTGGGGACCCGCGAAAATGCCAAGAATCGACACTGGGACACCCTCGGTGATTGTCTCATCTTTAGAAACGCAATAAATACTACTAGCCACCAATATTGTTTGCAACCAACGGAACGCACGTTAAACAGCATGATGGATGCCCCCGAGCCACCCGACGCAGTCGAGCATTGCAGTTCATCATCTTCAGCCGCTGGTTCCTGCCATCCAAGTCGTTCCGTTCCTATGATCGGGAATGGTGAGGGCAATCCAACTTGCTAACTCAGGCAAGTACAATAACATAAGGGAACGTCCATTAATTACGTCACGCAAAAATTGTCATTTTTAAACCCCCTCCCCCATTGTCACGTTTTTGTATGGACCTCCATTTTTTTTAGTATGGATCGTCACGTTTTCTCAAACCCCTTCCCCCTTACTGCGTGACATAATTAATGGACCTTCCCTTATAGCATCAACCAACCCTGAATTCCATGGCATTTGCAGCGCTCCAACCTATGGTCGTCAAACTGATGAAAGTTGCCAGCATATTAGACATTATCATTTATCACCACGACGCGTGGTTTCTACAAGTATCATTCTCCGTCAAAGTTTGCTGACAACGGAACGCACATCAAACAGCATTTTGGATACCCCGAGCCACCCGTCACAGTCGAGCATTGTCGTTCATTACCTCTAGCCGCTGGTTCCTGCCTTCCAAGTCGTTCCGTTCCTGTGTTAGGGAATGGTGAAGGGGTTATCCAACTTGCTCGCTCAGGCAAGTACAATACAATCAGAGCATTTACGAACCCTGAAATCCATGCCATTTGCAGCGCTTCTACCTCATATGCTCGAGACACTGACGAAAGTTGCATCCAAACACCAAATGCGGAAGCATTTCGCTCCGATGTAATTGAGCCCATTGTCAACGCTAGCGATACTCGCGTGCCATTCATTCCATCTCGTCATCGTTCTAAAACTGCATCAGGATTACACCCTTGGATAGCAATAAGATCGGCCCATACTCTTCAACAGAAGGTATGTTGAACATGTATTATCAGAATGTTGGAGGGTTGAATTTGTGTCTCGACGACTACTTGCTGGCTAGTTCAGACTGCAGTTATGATATTCTTGCGTTCTCTGAAACCTGGCTCACTCAGAATACTACCTCGACTCAAGTTTTAGACCGCCAATACGAAGTTTTCCGTTGTGATCGTGGTCCGCACAACAGCAGAAAAACTAGAGGAAGCGGTGTCCTCCTTGCTGTTCGGCGAGGTATTAGAACACACTTGATCGATGATGACGCATGGGCTGGCGTGGAACAGATATGGTTAGCGATTGAACTCGCTGACCGTAACCTTTACTTGTGCGTTATTTATATTCCTCCTGATAGAACACGCGACAGCTCACTGGTCGAAGCTCATACGCAGTCACTTACATCAATTGTGGATAGAGCATCATCAATTGACGATATCGTGAATAATGGTAATACAAACAGACTGGCGTTCATCATTTTGATGACAAATGTGTTATTATTGACGTTATATTGATTTTCATTCGATTTATTAGCTTTTACGACTTGAAAGGGCGTAACTCAAAATTTTGCACAAGGATTTTTTTTTCAAATATAAGTCCAGACGTGTGGAATGGCATAAAAACCAACTGGCGTTTATCGTTATGATGATAAATGTGTTTTTATGATGTTATATTAAGATTATTCGATTTTTTTTCTTTTACGACTTAAAAAGGGCGTAACTCAAAATTTTGTCCAGGGATTTTTTGAAAATTTGCCCAGAGGTATAGAATAGCATAACAAACCAACTGGCGTTCACCGATTTAATGGTATATTATTATTGATAATAACGCTAAACAGAACACCGTGCTATTACTTTCCCAACGTGTGCATATATCCACATTGCAGGAGGTGAATCTGGAATGCCAGTGTGTTTATACTGCCAATTTCCTTTGGCAGATGGGTTGGCCAGACATAATAGGAAAAGGAGACTTGCGATTTTGATTCGTCATGATTTACATGCGGTTCTTCCGAAGAGTATACCATACCACCACATACCAGGTACCAATATTTTAATTTCCATCGTTAAGTCCATTTATTAGATTTTATTTTACAGCTGGACCTATCTTTTCTTAAGTTGAATATAATTAACGTTCATGGACCTAATCGGAATGCTGATAGATTTGTCAGTAAACTTGGTACTGTTGTAAAGCAGTTGGAGAATACACATCAGCTTATTCTAGCTGGTGATTTCAATAGCCACTTATCATGTGCCCGATTAGATTCGGTTGAAGCTCAGTTCATAGGAAGTAGGCTGGACATGAACATTCCATGAGAATGGTCTACAAATGAAGTTGTTCCTATGTGTTCATTCATTGGCTGTACGTTCCACTCAACTTAATTCTAATGAAAGCTTTCGGTGGACGTGGTCTAATGGGAAACATTATAGCCAAATAGACCATCTGCTGACGTCTGCTCGATCTGGTTTGTTCCTTAAACGTTTACAATGTGTACTGCTCAAAGATTTATCCACCGACCATAAATTGCTTCTATGTAATGTTGTTCAAAAACGACAACAACACACGCTCACGCCTGTTGTACGCCATGCGTTGGCGAAGTCAAAATCCTCTGTGAGACCAAGGATCAACGTAGATCCATCCTTTCTCAAAGGATCTGACATAAGGAAGAAGTTCCAAACACATCTGAGCACAAGTATAACGTTGTCCAATCCATTAAAAACTATTGACGACACCTGGCAACTTTTGAAGAAGAAGGTACATGACTCCGCGAAGAGTGTTCTGGCGAAAACCTCATCTATTCCACCCACCAGAGAATGTCGTAAGGCTTACGCTGATGTGAAAAAAATGTCCTTCTGGGCAAAACGTTCTGTAAATCCTAAGTGGGCGCACAAGTTAACCGAAGTCAAGGAAACACTACGCCGGAGGATCCGAACGTATGAAGAGAATCAGATCGAACAGTTCTTCCGTACTCTCCAACAATACCCAGCCAGTGAGCGTATAAATCGCACCTTTCAATATTTGCGGAGATTCAAGAAAAAAACTTCATATAAGCTTTCATCGACCAATATTCGTCTGGATGATTGGATTGTGGATGATACCACTCCTTCGCTTATTCCTCGCCTACTATTTGAGCCACCGGAATCCAGTTTGCTGGCCGCTCCTACGTTGAAAGAGGTACAGAACATTGTAGATGGTATGAAGAATGGAAAAACCCCAGGGATGGATTGTCTTTACGATGAGTTCTTCAAGTATAGCGATAGCAGTACCATAAACGAACTTCATCAGCTCCTAGTTAGAGTGTGGAACGAAAATAAGATTCCCACCGATTGGAAACATATTCTAGTTGTTCTTATTCCCAAGTTGCAGAATCCAAAAACTGACTATCGACGCATATGTCTGAGTTGCACAGCTTATAAAGTATATGGCACCTAGATTTTACAGAAATTACAAGAGCTCGTTCCTGCCATCGGTAGTCATCAGGCAGCTTTTTTGCCTGAAAGATCTACTTCTTATCATCTTATTTTGCTGCAACGTATTCTTCAGGAGTGATGGAACGGTGGAAAGTACACCTTATTAATGTCTTAAGAGTATAGAGTATCTTTGGATTTTTTGCCAGTCATACTCCGTGGTACTTTTGCTTTTATTTATATTTTAACTTTTCTTCATCAATACAGGTAAAGAAGTACCAACACCGTTCATTAGTAGAATATTAGAGTGCCTAAGAGGAGAAGAACAGCAGGTCCTGTGGAAGGGGCAGTTAACCAAGCCATTCCATCTACGTTTAGGCATTACACAAGGTTGTACATTATCACCATTTATATTTAATTTGATATTGGAGGCAGTTTTGGAGTCTGTAGCAGATGAAATACCGCGTTTAAGACTCAACCAATACGGAGGCATTAATCTTCCGGATATATTGGCATTTGCGGATGACCTTATACTGATTGTAGATAACACAGAAGATTTGGAACTGATTCTGGACAAAATCAAAGAATTTCTAGCGTACGTTGGACTCAACCTTAATGCGGAAAAGTGTTGGTCAGAGAGTCAAAGGGGACAGCAGTTACCGAAATGCACATTGTTGGGCGTTCTTAGCAAAAAGCGTTTTAACAAAATACAGCAGAATATCAATAAGGGTCTATGAAAAGCAAGTGGTTCAGAATATGGCAGGCTTATGACGAAATGGAACGGTTGATTAGTTCAATTCTTGAAGCTTGATAGACCCTGACCGTTTGTTGCTGCAATTATGCGGACACACGTTGTGGCTTTTTTGCATTAACGGAAAGCGCTACAGTGGATTGTTCTTCTAAGAGAGATTGTTCAACGGCCGGTGTAGCAGAAAATTCGATAGGCCACATCGAACGATCTTGCCGTAACCACAGTGAACTTTAAAACCATGCCGTTTCATATTTACGTTGTGCGGGTATCATTCCGCGCATGATAATTTCCGTAGGATTGTCTACCCCTGTCACATGGTTTCATACCCCTCTGCTAAGTCTCTGAGACACAGTTTGTCACGAAGATTTTCCAGCAAGAAGGTGGAAAACTAACCAATACTTCACGATAGTAGAGCCCAAAAGAATGGATGGAATGTGGATGCTGCTGCTGATCTTTTCATACAAATGACTTAACAGAAGCTCTGCAGAGAGTTCAAGCCGTGATGTGGTTAAGACCTTCTTCCAGAGCTCGAAAAAAATGACAGCCGTCAGGAACGATGAGTAAAAAAAATATTCAGTAGCTACAATTTTCCTTCTCTTCATTTCGTTCTATCAGTCACGCAATATATTCGTGTTTACTTTTTTGCTATGCTCAGTCATTCCGTTGTCCTCGTGTTCCACACAACTCATTCACACCACAGCAAAGTACACGGCTATTCAAGCCTCACGAGATTTTGGTTGCTTGACTGAATGTTCTGGTAACCAGTCATTCATTTTTGCGTTCGTGAGTGATTTTTTAGTATTCCTGAACATGGCTGAAGGCAAAGGAAGCCAAAAGGCCAAATGGCCGAAATCGCTACAGAGTTTGGGGGCCTTTGTTCGAGAAAAGGCATTTGTAGGATCGATTCGAGAAGTTTTGGTTTTTTCCACTTCATTGATTCTCCAAATGAATGACTGTTCTTTCGTCTTCACGGTAGAACGTTGAAATTGAATGAGTTTTTTTCACTTTTCTTCACTGCTTTCTGGAACGAATGAATGATCAAAGTAAAGCAAAACAAAACAAGTTGACTCATCTTGCACAAGAGATTCATGAAGGCAAATTTGTTTTTACTTCATGTACGCTAGGAACAGTGCGTGATGACTAATATTTTGACTCAGTCAGGGTGCAATTTGAGAATTGAATATGATATTTTTAAGCTCTGCCTTCTTCTTCCGCTTTAAATGTTCTGATGGTGCGATCCTCGACTTGGCAGTAGTAAGCCGAACAGTTACTGCACTGTCGATTGAAATACAACAAAGGTTAATACATGTCTACTGCCGTAAAGTTTCATCGAAATTCACTTTACGTACTCTGAAGCCCGGTAGTCACCCTTCTGCTTCCATAGAGATGCACAGAAAAAAATAATTAATTTTAACAAGCACGTAAAATTTCCCCTCGTGTAATTCCAAGCCAATGGAGCGTAAACAATTATATTGTTTGCAATCTTTCATACAACAGGCTTGATTCAGGCGTTTTCTGGCTTAAATTTACATGCAATATCGCATTATTTTCTGCCAAATCTGGCATTCCCTTTATGTGCATTAGATAACGCAGAAAATTCAGTGTTTCTTTTTATCTGTGTGGAAGAAAAAATTATGCTTGTACAATTACCGGACTAATGCACCAAATAACTTAGCTGATTCTGACAAGACACTTCTCTTGGTTATAAATGTGTACGATTCCAGTTTAGGTACGGTGAAACGAAAAATATGAGCAACGGGCTCTTAAATCAAATCAATTCAACGGAAGTATGTTCGACCCGAAGCTCGCTCGGAACGCTTGAAGGTACCTCAGCACTTTTGGAACTCCATTTACGTAGAATGCAGCCTGCTGAATTTGTCAGATCTATCAAATCCGTTACAAAAGACTTTTCTTCCTCCTGATCATCAGTCTCACTTAACAAATCATCAACGTAGAAATCCTTTTCAACTATTTTTGAAGTGGTTGGGTACGTAGCTTCACCATCTTTTCCCAAACGTTGAAGGCACTTTGTTGCAAGATATGGCAAAGAAAAGATGTCCTCCGAAGAATACACTGAAATAGATGATCCACTTGGCAAATGTTAACCATCCTATACATTTTTGCTACATCCGCATTTAACGCGTATTTCAAAAATCGAAAACGTAAAGCGTTATGGATTGAAAATCTCTTGGACGACCAATCCTACCATTAACCCGTCATTTAACGAGAATCCTGCTGTTGTACAACAGCGTGAGGTGGCAGGTAGTATATGGGCTCTTTTTCATCCGTCACTTCCTGCACAAGACCCATAAACTTATTTTCACTGATGAATTCGAAGTAAGGCTCTTTCAAGGTGGTGTCGATTGCAAACCGACGCTCCATTCCATGAAATCGTTTGATCGTTTTTCTGAATGACAAATTCCTTTTTCGGAAGAGTGACAACGAATCTACCGGCATTGTCTCAAAAAAGTCTTTAGACATTGACTCCTCTACCGACAACGTTCCTCTAGAGTTGCAAGTTTTGAGCTCTCAACACTTGTTGTGCAGATCGTTCAAATCGGGTGTAGTGCAAGGATAAGAAGCAGACCCAACCGAATACGGTTTCATGGAGATTATGTCCATCGTCAAATAGCTTAACATCACCATCCGCCATTAAATCGTAATAATTTTCTGCACTGATGATCCATCCAAGTTTGAAAAACGTAGGATCCAGTAGAGTAAGATGTTCTGGGATCGCTAGTTGCAGCACCTTGCCGTGTTCGGTAGGCAATTTGGAAGTCATCTTGGCTAGAACATGCAACAGGATGTTCTCCGAATAGGGAGATATTTTGAGCGATCGTGGCATTACGGCTGCGCTCACCATGCAAGTTGAACGTTTCCATAATGGTATGTTATGCGCACCAGGGCGGTGGGCAGCAAAACTTGACGCGATGTAGTATGAGTGCTGACAGGCAGTGCGTTTGTGTTTTAATAGAGAGTACGATCTGTGGTAGGTGGTGGAAGAAGTGGGTGTGAACTTGTATTTCGTCCAGTATTTTGACAGGGTTTTTATTTCATAACATGTGGTTCACTTTTCATACCGTTCAGGCACCTTCATTTTCAGGAATCGCTGGAACTTGAAGGCCGAATGCTGGGCTTCCCCGCAGAATCTCACACCCATAGGTTCTCACACCCGAATCGACCCGGCTACTGGGACCTCGCAGGCTCTTGACGTCTCTATTTGGTCCACGTCACTTGCGCCTCGGTTTATTTGGAAAGTTCTACCAGACTGTTCAAACAATGATCATCTACCAATACTAATAAACATACCTGGCAACTACAACAAACTTCGCCACCGAATAAAATGGATTTACGTAAAAGCTGGGAGGGATCTCTACGAACAACTCACGAGTATGACTCTACGTCCAGGGGGACATCCAGCAAAGATGGTCCTAAATCAGTTATATGGTGGAATGAAGAAGTTGCAATCGGCGATTAAGAAGAGACGTAAAATACTACGTATACTACCACGGTCAGAAGCAGAGAACCCTCGTAAAAGCACTGTATAAAATCATTTTCAAGACGCTCGCTCTATTTGCCGTAAACTAATTTGTGAAGCAACTTGGGGATCAACTTGGCGAAAGCATTAATCCTAAAAGATCATCTGGTCAACTGAGGAACGACTTCTCTAGACTGCATGGTAAAGGAAAAAAGAGAACCTTCCATCTGGTATTACCAATGACGGGCAAAACGTAGCAGAAGCAGTGGCCAATGAGTACCAGAAGAAATCATCCGACGAAAATTACCCTGACAAATTCCGGAAACAGTGAATCAGAGACATTCATTAGTTACCTGATGCTTCAACGAGTGCCGTTCTGCGCTAAAATCGCTATGCTAGAACTATTCAACCGAGTAGGGGCTTATGGCACATTTCCAAAACGATGGAAACTTGGAATGATACCGATTCCCAAACCTGACGCGGACCGAAGTAAACCAGATGGTTTCAGACCGATAACACTTCTCAGTTGCTTCAGAAAAAATGTTTGAAAGAATAGTAAATCGCCCCTTAGTAACTCAATTAGAAGTCACCGAGAAACTTGACCGGCGCCAACATGCATTTTGAGCTGGAATAGGAGTCCATTCGCATCTAGCGAATTTTTTATCGCTCATCGAACTAGAAAACGAGGAACATGTGGAAATAGTTTCTTAAGACATCTCGAAGGCGTACGACACAACGTGGAGACCGGGAACTATCCATACCTGGGCAAATTTGAAAATCTCTGTCAGGATGATGAATATTGTTTCCAGCTTTCTCTCCGAAAGACACTTCCAAGTAGCTGCCAATAGATGCATGTCCAGCCTCAGACTATCAGAAAACAGAATTCCACAAGGATCCATTTTGTCGGTGACATTAAAACGATGACGATCACGATAGACAAAAAGCCTATTCCAAGAGTAAGGGTAAATTAAAATTCTTGGACTCGAAGTTCAACTCCATCAAACACCACATGTCTGTCAAGAGCAGCTGTAACAGCAGAATTCGCATGTTGTGGAGTCTTGGACGCCGTCTAAAGAGAAGTAGCCGAGTCACCATGCTAAGAATGGGTTCAATCGTAGTTCTGGGAGCTTCACTGTTGATGTCGAATCGCCAGCGATTTCCGGGGCCCTGAGGATACACAGAATACACAGAGGATGATCCCGGATTGGTCTCTACAACTGAAGTTGGCAGTACAAATTTTCGATTTCCAACGTAATATGTGCGCTTTTTTTCAAGTTTTCTTCGCAGCTTGAAAAATTTTTCCATGACCGCCTCCAACATCTGGTTTTAATTTGCTCATAATGCCTATCCTTCTTAAAGCTATCGACAAAATGCCTAACGCCATAAAAAGAATTCTGTAACACTCGCACTTGGCGCTTTAGCTCTTTCAATTCACTTGCCGTTTTCGCTGAACCACTTTCAAATACTAGATATTCTAGCACTCCCAAATTATTAGTCCAAAGTACAAAGATCAAATCGAATAAATTTATCACTAACCAGTCTGTAAGTTCAATCGTATTCAATTAATCAATAACACCACACTGAAAAAAATCTTGCAATAACAACTTCCATTTTACCCGACAACGCCGAAGTTCAAAACAACCATGAAATTTCATTCAAATGTACCGTGTTTATGGTGCAGCCTTCAACATTTTTGGTCTATTTGACAAACCTCATGTTGATATCAGCCCCACAGTGGTTTATCTAATCGCAGGCATGATATTCAAACGCAGTCAGGTGAAAATTGTTGATGTTTGCGCTCAAAATAGTAGTTTCGATTTTAGAATTTTTTTGCGTGTATGTGTAAAACCAGGAACTGGCAACCCTATTATATTCACTAGCGTTTGACAGTATGCAACATATCACGTGCCTTATTTGAATAAGGCCCGTCTGACGTTTGTAACTACGGGTATGAACCCCAGCATTGTTTACAAACAATGCATCTTTTGACGTTTGGTGGTTAGAGATGTTAGCTACAGGAGATTCGCTGTCCGTCAGGTGCCTGTGTAAAACATATTCGGGATATTGTGTAACTAAATGCTTAATAGAACAGGACCTGCCAGCTCAGAGAGAGATGACCTCTTATAAATTTATGACTGCTATGATACGGGGGTCGCTCCAGTGTTGCCAGATATGTTCACACAGTAGTCCCATTGAAAATAATGTAATTAAAAATATAATCAAAATTCGTCGATATTCTTTTAATACTTGGTAATATTCAATAAAGTAAACATTTAAAAATTGTCAATATTTTAAATGGAGAGGTTTGTGAATTTGAGGCTCTACGAATACAAAACTGCCTTACAGGGAAGAAAAGGATGATATTAAAAATTCAAATAAATAATGCGCGTGACTTTTAAATCTTCGTATCTTTCTGATCTTTATTTTTCCAGAAAGTATCATTTTATTTCCGCATTTGTTCAGTTATCACAAACGAAAAAAGTGAAAAAGCAGTGACTAGCAACACCGCCAAACCAATAACAAACTGACTGCTTGTAACGTAACTCTACGGAGGCGGTAGAGGCGGTTGTCACTGCGACCAATAAAAAACGGTCTTTTTTGACAGCTAAATCGTCTTGTTTTTGCACTAACAGCTGGCAGGTCCTGTCCTGGCTTACACCGGCGAAACCACTCAACACTTCGCCCCTATTCGCCCCGTAGTTGGCAAGTGCGAAATATCCGGTCACAGCAAGCCAACACACTACAGAAGCTGTCATCTCTTCCCATTCGACTCGCGACTTCTGAGAAGGTAAGTTGTAAGTTGTGTGACCAGCGCTTGGTGATTCCTGCTTCGTCATCGGTTATTCACACACTACAATCTGTGATTCGAGATTTCTCAACACCCCACAGGGTGACAGAGACAGAACTTAAAAAAAAAAAACATTAGCTGCAGTGGATGTCCCAGATGGATTCGCGATGAGTGGTGTAGCTTTAATGTTGTTGCCATTACCTTCAAGTTGGTGCTGGTTGTCAATCCCCTTTTCCCTCTCCACTTGATGCGAGGATGGTCAAAAGAATTTTCAGAAAGGAACTGATACCCGAGCGGTGATTATCGTCGCTGCCAGCTCTAATGACGTTACTATTTTCCTTCCAATTTGCCTTTCATTGCGCCCCAGCCATCTTACTCAACGGAGGTACATTCTGGAAAATGTTTGGGAAATTTTGAACGGTTATCCTTACGGGAGAAGTGTTGCCAAATCGAGTTCGGCAAGGTAACAGATACCCCTTGAGTTAGGATTGAAAATAATGGCACCACTCAGTCCTATCATCATTATCGCCCTCCTCTATTATGACACAATCAACAATGTCATTATGATTGTTACCAGCACGAGCAGCAATGAAGCCGGTCGTCTCATGGGAAAGTTGCTGCCAGGACAAAGATCCGAAAAATATAATTATCGTCTTCTCTGTGTCGCTCGATCGGGACCCGGGAAAAAGTGTAATCTTGGCGCAGATTCGATATGGCTTTCGTCCTGAACCTCGAACGGTTAGAAAGCGATTTCCAGCAAGGTTGTCATAACCTTGACGAAGAAATGATTACACCTGGGAAGGAGGAGTTGATTACTGATTACTGAAGGATGGGAGGAGGAGTCTCTGGTCTTCCCTAATTGGTCAATAAGGACGTGGCTGGTGACGTTACCTATCCTATGAGTGAGGATTCCAGAGGTTGCACAATGTGAATGATTCACATCTTTCAACAGACATTCTGTTGGTTCTTTTTGGCAAATTCAGCTTACTTCGATCAATCGCGAAGTAGCAAACTATTGGTGGACAAAATGCTTATGCTCAGGCTAAAATTGGAAGCTTATGATGTTTAAGGAAGTCGTCTAGTATAAATCGCCATCCCTTCATATCGTAATGGAAACTTTCCAAATAGGTATAAATTAAATGCTTGAATTTCCAAGTGCCATGAAATTGAGTTCAGAACTGCAAGCAGCACCTTTAATTATGCTGAGCGAGCATGCTGATGGAGATAAAATTTATTCCTGACCCAAGCAAGATCAACAAACCTCTAAACCTAGACTAGACGAAAAACTAATAAATTTATACGAGCTTATGAACAGTCCCATGTGGGGGCAAAAGCGAGAGAGTGGAAGCCAATATATTCCCACATATTACATCATAACCACACCACCGACCGGGGAGAAGCTCCCTGGCAGCCGAGCAGAAGAGTTGCTTTTTCCGACCCACCATAGTTCCAGCGGATTGTTCCATAGTTGTTGATGGCGAAGGCGCTGAAGAGAGGTGGGGGAAAATGTTTATTGCATTTCAGTCTTCTGCCCCAACCGAACCGAATGGGAAAACTTAGGAAGCCCGAACTGACCCGATGATGGTGTAGCTCGAAATCCATTTTTTGGTATTTTCTCAATCTTCTCCTGCTCGACGTCGTTGGGTTGGGTGGCATGACTGTTAGGAACTCGGTCAGCAGAATTTTCATTAATGCCATACGCTCCCGTTGTCTGCTGTCAGCTGGTGCCACTTTTGCCCCTCCCCCTCAGAGCAGAATGCTATTATCTGTTGTTTTTCATTGCCAGGCTCCTCTGCTTGACTTGACTTGGCTCGGTCTGATCAGATTCCGTGGCCTACTCAGCAACTGATATGACGGGGCAAACCACCATAGTCAGCCATTTAATGACACCGAAGAAGCAGCAAATCCTTTTTTTATACTCAATCGAAGGTAATAATATCAGAGCATTAAAGCCTTCGAGAATTATTCGAACGAATAGTCCGTCGGCATGCCACAGTCATTTATTTTGATTCCAATGGGGAAATCGGAATTTTTGTGTGGCAACTTCCGAAACTGATGCTCGGTTGACTGCGGTGAAATCGGTCCCAAATGGATCGAAGTCAAACCAACCGAATGGTAACAACAAATTTGAATTTGGCCGACTTCTCACAATGATGAAGATGAGTGGCACGGATGAAAATGAAAATTCAATCCCTCCGCCCAAGTCAAGAAAAAAAAAGAAACCCTCTGAAAGATATGAATTCACGATTAGCGCAGAAACCCGGCCACACCCTGGTCTAACGTTGAATGTATTTTTGATCATGCCTGGGTACACATATTGACGGTGTTTCGGTTCTCGAATATCCCTTTTGGAGAGGGTTGGATTCCACGCTTACATTACGAGCCGTTTCCAATTCCCATTTCGAGAAAGGACTGCGGTGTTTTTTTCTCTTTTTTTTTTTTCTTTTTCTCACATTCGGAATTGGAAATCAAGATGTTATGGGATAAAAAGGATGCGGCTGACTGCCTTTCCAAGGCCGGAAATGGGTCGGTTTTCGTGTGTGCATGCCACCGAAATCCGATTCGGGAATTACGTTCGATGGAGTGTTTATCGAGTAAGACGACCAAAGAAATGAGAGGGAATTTCAAATAGATTATCATTTTTTTTCTTCATGAGCAAGTGCAACCATCCGGGACTGGGATACCTTGAAAAATCTATGTTCAAGGATTTCTCGCTTCCCAGTTGCAGTTGCCTGATGTGGAAGTCATCGAGTTTTTTGCCGCCGCTTATCGAATGACCGGTACTGGAGAGCAGGTCGGACGTACACGAAATAATGTGCCGTAAAGGAGCAGCAAACGAATTTGTGACCATTTGTAACATAAGTGCTCTGGCAGCACTGGTCGGGCTCCTGCCGCATCGCAATTGGCTCTGGCGTCACGCGTAAAGCCTAGTTAATGTCAGTTGACAGCTGGAGGTAAAATTGATAGCGGTGATAGATGAGAGGGAGAGATGGAAAACCCTAGGACAGGACCTGCCAGCTGTTAGTGCAAAAACAAGACCATTTACCTGTCAAAAAAGACCGTTTTTTATTGGTCGCTTTGACAATCACCTCTACCGCCCCCGTCGAGTTATGTTACAAGAAGGCAGTTTGTTGTCGGTTTGGCGGTGTTGCTAGTAGTCACTGCTTTTTCACTTTTTTCGTTTGTGACAACTAGAACAAAAGTTCTCAAGTAATTCATGATTAGGGCCTAAAAGCCATTTGTAAACAATGACTTTAAACATTGATATCTCACGAATCACGAAAATGACACTATATCCAGCTACTCCTTATGGTAGAACTAACATTCTTCTACCAAATGCTGCTTTCATTTCACGAGAGTGATATAAGATTCAAGAGAAATCGACATTTAAAGTCATTGTTTACGAATGGCTTATAGGCCCTTAACTAAATTACTCGAGAGTTCACTTTTGCAGTGGTTGCTCTCTTGTTCAAGATTTCTCCCCACAGCAGAATTTGCAGCGTAAGCATCAATGAAATTCAATGAAACCTTATCAATTCACGTTTAGTTTGATACAGCTTCATTTCCCGAACGACAAAAGAAATGTTTTTAATTACTTTATTTTCAATGGGATTACTGTGTAAACATATCTGCCAGCACTTGAGCGACCCCGGTATCATAGCAATCATAAATTTATAAGAGGTCATCTCTCTCTGAGCTGGCAGGTCCTGTCCTAGGGAAAACCGTAGTCAAACGTAGTCGAGACAAAAGAACACAAACAATAACAGTAAACGTAAACTGAGACTATAAGTAGGCACTGTTCGTACAGTAGTCGAAATTGGTCGGCCTAGACAGTTCGCTTTCAGACAATTTTCCCGTTGTTGAGGAATCAAACATATCGCAGCAACCAGCTGAAACATTCAAATACAAATTCGCATCACAGCAACCTGTAAATACATGCTATACTGATTTTTTCTTTCCACTGTTACCTACCATCAAGATCGGTTCACTATTAATTGCGCTCTGCTAATAGGTCATGAGGCTTAGCGATGCACAGTGGTTCCCCCTTAGGCCATAAATGAAGAAACCGCATGTCAATATTTTCAAATTCAATTAATTTTCCTAAATCTAGCATAGCCGAAGTTTACGATCACATCAATAGTATCATGAAGTTTTGCGAGGATTGCTTACTATTGAGCTTGCAAAGTCACGCGTTTGTCATATTTTAGCAGCCATCAAAAGCGCTTCATTTGGTATAGTAAAACTTTACTGTTTTTCAGTGAATTTGTGCATTTCAACGCGGTTTTTTTGCCATGGATATTCAAAAACAAGGTATGTATTATCATTTCCGGGGGTTTTGGAGGATATTTAAATCCACTATTAACAGCTATGTGTATGTAAACAAAGGCAAATTTACGAATAAACTAATGTAATCGATGAACTTCATGTTAACTTTTAAGCATGATCTTAAGCGAATTAACGTGAACCACGTATACCAAAGTGTTGGCAAGATGTCATTCATGAACCACAAACACATTTTAGCTGCAAGTATCTGCAAGTAAACTTGTGGAAAAGGATTGAAGTTGTGGCATACTTTGACTTTTTCGTGGTACTATGTCCAAAAAGCTTAATTGAATTTAGTTCAACTTTTCCACTTATACGTGAATTTAGGCATTTGAACTTGGTTTTTTACCATGGGTATCATACAACAAGGTATGTTTTATCATTTTTTGAGCTTTTGGGGAGTATTGAAATTCGCTCTGAATAGTTTTGTGTACGTAAACAAAGGCGTATAAACTAAAAGAATCAATTAATTTTCATGTTTACTTTTAACAATGATCTTAAGCTAATTTACATAAAACACGTGTACCAATATGTCGGCCAGATGTCATTTATTAACCACAAATACATTTTAGCCGCAAATATCTGCAAGTAAACTTTCGCGAAAGGATTTAAGTTGTTGTATTTTTTTACTTTTTCGAGTCTGTCCAAAGCGGATTTGGTTCAACTTTTTTAGGTGAATTTCAAAGGTATTTCAACATGGTTTTTTGTCATGGATATCATAAAACAAGGCATGTATCACCATTTCTAGAGGTTTTGAGGAGTATTGTTATTTTCTATTAGGAACAGTTGTGTAAGTATAAGAGAAAGCTACAAAAGCTTATACCGTGGACCCCCGCTTATCTGAACGACAACGCATGCATATTAACGGGGTTCATTTTTAATTTGCACATCTAGTAACCCTGTCCGTAACAAAAACGAAAGTTTCTGGTTACCTTATTTGCTGTTATGTTTTGATTCTGCGTTTCGTTTCGCAATGTTCCATTTCGTCACTACCTCTAAAAAACTGGGATGGACTGCCAATTGAAACTGCTGCTATTTAGACGGGCAAATGGGGATTCGATGGATCAAGTGGTCATGGAGAATATAAGCAAAGCTTTTCGGATCCAGCTTTTCAGGATAGCAACATGTTTGTGACTTCTTATGTCCCTCTACAGATGATTGTTGGCAGTAAAATTATATGGAAAAATCCATGCCCATCGAGTACGAGATACTGCCGGCCAATTCGTCTTCAGTTTATAAAAGAAACCACCGAAATGACCATTCGGGAAGAGCGATATTTTAAAGAAAAAAATGGGAATTTGCAGCCGACAATTATCTGTTTACAAGACCACACTCATCATCGTATGCAATTAACAATGGTTGATGGGAAATGCTGTAGCGCCTTATCCGGTACACCTTCCAGCAGGTGAGATATTTTGATATTTTTGTTAGTGTATTTTATTCATTTATTGTATATCGATATTGACAAAAGTCTTGGTAGGCCGCTCCTGGAAAAAGGTTGGGAATTTGGCTTATCACCTCTTCTCTGTTGGATAAGATTTTTTGAGTATCTGATCCATGTCTCATATCGTCTCTGTATTCAAAAATGGAAAGCTCGAACACCAGGAGAGAAGCAATCTGTGGCACAAGCAAAGAAACGTATTCAGGATGAGTTCAGAGAGAAAATGGGTTTGGTAATCGATTGGCCTCGAGCTGGGGGAAGCGGAACATCGAACGACGAAAATACCGCAAGAAAGTTTTTCAAGAATTCTGCGGTATCAGCTGAAATAACAGGATTGGATAAGGAGCTTATCGATCGATGCAGAACAATTTTGGAGTGTCTTGGCTCGAGCTATATGATCAAGAAGACCAAATTCAAAGAATTTGCATTGATCACCGCACGAAAGTTGGTTGAAACGTATCCTTGGTATTATCTACCACCTTCTGTGCACAAAGTTTTAATCCATGACGAAACTGTTATTGATTACGCACTAGCATCGATTGGGCAGCTATCAGAGGAGGCAGCTGAATCAAATAACAAGAACATCAAGCAGTTTAGGCTCAACCATACCCGCAAGATATCGCGAGTAGCAACCAACACAGACTTGTTACACGGATTATTGTTAAGCTCTGATCCATTCACTAGCCTAAGGCAGGTATCAATGAAAAGAAAAGAGGAACATTCTCAAGACGTATTGGATTTATTATGCGTATAAGTGCATTTATGTAATGCATTGGCTTATTATCACTTAACATTGATTCATTAATTCGTTAATAAAGATATGTTTTTGTTTATTTCTAAATTTAATGAAATGAACTTTCATAAACTATTCTGCACATAAAAGCATAACTGTCCCATTTGAATAGGGAATCAAGCTAAGATGGGACAGATATGCTTTAATGGGCAGTATTGCTATCACAGTAAAAGAGAACAACAAGTAAATATGACCTTTCTTACGTGTTTGAATAAAAAAATCTTACCACTTCCATTGAAATATCCGGAGCATGCTCGAATATAACGAGTCTGAGTACATGATATCAATACCATTTCAGTTGTTCGGTAGTTCTCATATCATATGGGATGTCACATGATGGGTCCAACATGATTCATGTCGTTTCTAGACACATGATCCATGATAAACTTAAAATTCAAGGAATATAATTAATTTATTTGTAAGAAAGGTAAAAAGCCATTTATCACTGCATCACTGCAAGACATATGGTTTTATGACGAAACTATCAAAAAAAAATATTTTTGACCGCCTTCCTTCTACGTTGGAACCACTGTGCGATGTGTCAATTTTTCATCAAGAAGAAAGTTCTACAAGCGGAGTCAAAGCGATAGGATGCATCTCTAAGATTTCTACGAAGTTCAACAATTCGAACTATAAGGCCTGGAAGCTCCGGACCAAAGCGCAGCTGATCCGAGAAGGTTCGTGGACCTGTGGCGTTGGCAGCTGGAGGTGATGCGGCCGCAGGTGCAGCAGCGGTGAGAACCAATTTGGGGAAATCCGAGCCACGAAAAAAGCGAAGCAACCGTGGGCAACATTGGCCAAACACCACACGGAGGCCACACTGTTCACTAGGATTTACCTCCTGCTCCGGATGTGCGAGCCCCGGTACCGGAAGGGGACGGCATGGACGAGAACCTCACATCGATGGAGCATCTCTATACGAAGCTCTGCAGAGCAGGAAAGGACTTGAATGAACACAACATGGTTGCATTTGCCCTGCGAAGATTGCCAAATCATTCACCACACGCTTCGTTGATTGCCGTATCCGAAAATACGATCTCCAAGAATATCCGAAAATACGATCTCGCTCAGGTGTTACACCACCGCTTCGTTCCTAATTAACAATCTTAACGTCACGACTGATGACGATTTCGACGCTCTCCGGGTTGTACAATCTGTATACCCAAAAGTTAAAAAGGTGGCAAAAAAAGCAATTGCCGTTTTTGAAATCATACTTGCAAAATCCGCATGATTCAGAAAAGGCAGGCCTCGACAGTCGAAGCAACCGTTGGGTCTTTGTTCAACCGTCAAAAACTGTTCTATATGGGTGAGACAATAGCACAGAATGCCGCAACCAAGGGGTGAGTCGCTCAGCACACTTTCCTCCTGTGCTTCTTTTTTTTAGTGTGTCTACAAGCGTTGTAATGTTCTGGGAATGTGCCGAAGGTGCCGATGCGTTGACAGACCAAATTGTTATTTTCTGCTGAGCCTGGCAACCAGGCAATGCATATTAGCAAGGTTGCTGGTTTCTTATTTCTATAAGCTCAACTGTCATAAGGGTGCCTCAGTGTGCCGCACATGTGATATGGATTGAAAATCGAAGTGCCGCTGTTAGGAAACATGTTCGTCTAGTATGTAAGACATCGTGGCTGGCACACTGTTCTAAGCGACTTACCCTTGGCCGCAACGCTATTGGCCACTGTAAGAATTTCGCTGTCAAGTGTTCTATTTTTATTTTCCTTCGTCATCACACTCCAATGACGTCTATATAAGGTCTGGGGCAACGCACTGCTTGCTTGTATTGGAAGCAAAAATAATGTAAACATTGCTGAGCTGACGAGTGATGACGTAACACTATTAAACTTTCTATTGGCGGGCATAGATTCAGCTAAAAAAATCGGTTCAAACGCTCATAATAAATGCTAAATTGTGGAAATAATCATGATTTAAATGCAATTGATTGAGCAGAAGCATTTTCTCCCAATAACATGGGTCATTTATAGTGGATTTAACTGAGGTTATTGAATTTTTACCTCATTAACCTTAAAACTCTGGGACTTACAATCGAGTAGCGATAAAGAGCTAATTTTACATCATCGGTAGACTGGAATCGGTTGAAAAATCAAGTTTTATAGCGCATTCAATAAACAATATCGGAGCATATTAGTGTCATGAGCGAATTTTGCTATTTCACTAATATTGTTGTGGCTACTGGGCCAGACCTTATATAGACGTCATTGATCACACTCTATTCTCTCTCACTCTCTCTCTCTCTCTCTCTCTCTCTCTCTCTCTCTCTATTCAAGTTTGCCCTTCTTTATGAAATAAACGAAGCCATGCAAGTGTGTGCGAGAGACATTTGCTTCATAGCTGTTTCGCTCAGTGCGTCTACAATCGAAGTATTTGTTGGGCTTTTATTCCATTCATTCCAACTTGTTAAACTGGCTGAATGGATACAAGCTAGAGCCATGGCGCAGGCAGCCTCGATTTTTTTTTGTGAATCTCATCTTATACACAACATTAATACACTGTAAAACCTCACTCACACATTGAATCTTTCTAAGCAAATTGTTGTGTTGCTTTTTTGCCCACGACCAATGTTGCACTTTTTCTTCAAGTTACGATCCATTAAGAGAAATGAAACAAAATCACGCGAAATAGCATTACAATCTCGCTTTTTTTTTTAACTTTGGGTATACCCAGTGTAGCGCCCTAACCAGTGTTTCAGCAACGTTTTTTAACTGGCTTGGGAGTTGGTCAACACCAGCAGCTTTGCTGTTTTAAATCGGCCGATCACCTCTTCATCTTCCTGAACGTTTGGAGTCGGAGTCCTGTCATCTTTTGGGCGTGTTCCTAGCCTGCATACTGACAACAGGTTTGCCGCCAGCTCTGGAACTTTCAGCACGTCCTGCACGTCCACCGTTCTTTCTAGGCAATCCAGGCTAACGACGCCTTTGACCTTGGCCGTCATGCAACTCTTGTTTGATACGAGACCTCCTGCTTCGCTTGAAAATTCAATCCGGCCTGGCCATGGGGGTAGTGGCATCAAAATCAAAATATCCTCCTATGCTCCTCCGCTGTAGAAAGCTCCTTCGTCACTGCTACTCCGCGGTCCATGTTTGGCTTTCACGTCCTGTAGAATTTTGGCCTTCACGGCATCCGACTTCAGTGCCTGTCCTGACGCTTCCAAACCCATCATAATCGGCGCATAGTACTTGGGAAACCTCATCAAGACACGTAGTCCCGGCCTTTTAGCTTCTCGATCGCCAGAGCCACACTGCTTCTGCAGGCCGCATGAACCGTCCCTGAACCCGAACCTCCAGCTCTTGATCCAGTTGTTGCCGCACCGGTTCCAGTGTCTCCTGATCCGTTACTTTCAGCGCCAGGGAACATTTTCGTTCTAGAAAAAGTTTTCTTACTGCTTCGAGAATCTTCTGTGAAAATTATTTTCTGATTATGACCTCTGGTCCCATAACGTATAGCAAAGTATATCTTGTTGGGTTGAATGATAGTAGTGGTATGCACATTTATTTATTCTAACAAACTTAGACTGTTATGCAGAGAGCTTGATCACTCTCATGGATCGTGGATTACTTGATCGCCAACTATCTGTGACATGGTGGAGTGCAAATCATGCAAATGGTGGACCCATTACTCGTGCGCTGGCGTTACGGAGGCGGTGAAGGACTAAGACTGGAGTTGCAGCAAATGTGATAATTTGCTTAAGGTTCTGAGCACCAGGAAAATCTCCGCCAAGAACGACGCCCAAAAAGACGACCGGGCAGAAATCGAAGAGCGACGCTGGATCTTCAGCCGGATCTATGACGTCCGTCGTGTCGAGCGCAGGAGCGCTCGAAGACTCGCTAAAAAAGCTGAGAAAAGAGCAGCGCGTCAAGGAAAAGGCCTTAGACGACGAATTGGTTCTGCGTGAAAAGCGGTTGGAGATGGAAAGAGCTTTGCAGGAAAAACGGCGACAGACGGAAAGAGCGTTCCGCAAGAAACAACTGCAGCAAGATCGGGAGCTAAAAGAGCGCCAGTTGCAGGAAGAGTGCGAAGGGCTGGAGAAAGAATTAGCAGAGGAAGCAGCCTTTCAAGAACAACAGAAGCAGATGTATCAGAAGTTTTTGGTTGCGCAAATGGCCCTCGACAAGCCTGCTGATCAAAAAAGCTTAGCCGAAATTCCGATAGAGGAAACGTCGTTTGAAAAGAAGGTGACATTTTGGCTACAACAGCAGTCGGATGGGACCAAGCAAGATGATCAGGTAGGAAGTTCGTCGAATCAAAAGCCGGTGAACCCAGCCTCGGCAGAAGAAAATGAGGAAGAAGAAAAATCTGAAAGCGAAGATGAATATGAAGAGGAATTTGAGGATGAAGATGGCGTTGATGGTGAAGACGATCTGGAGGAAGAAGAAGGTGGCGATGAAAACGGTCTGGAAGATGAACACGGTGGTGAAGATGGGGAGGAAGAAGAACTGACTCGAGAAGAGCGAGAGTTACTTGTCCAACTGCTAACAGGCAAGAAGCTGAAGAAGAAGCAGGAGGTGTTGACGAAGACGAAGAAGCAGGAGCCACCATTGTGGAAACCAGAGCCTCCGAAAACGAAGCAAGTACCGATGGGAAAAAGGCAGCAGCAATCCCAGCAAGTCCACTCACCGGTGCAGAAACTGTCCAAGGAACAAATAGCTGCTCAACAAGCCCTCTCCGAGAACCTACCAACTTTTACATCTTCATTAGCAGCTACGAGTATTCCACCCAGACATGTGAATTTTCAAATTTGGACAATCTTAAGCGGTATCTTGATAGCTCACAAGGGAACACACTAGAGTATATGCGTAGTCGGCTTGTTATTCCGGAATCCGTTCCTGACGTTATCGATGACCTTCGCCGTCTCTTCGGGAAACCTGAGAAGCTACTCAAAACGTTGTTGATGAAGGTTCGCAGCACTCAAGCACCGAAATCCGATCCCCTGGAGTCGTTCTTCCAGTTCGAAACCACAGTGAAACAATCCTGAACTGAAGCAGAACGTCCATCAATCGATAGCGGAGTACGTGGCGAAAGACTATGCGCATATTGCCACGGCGCAGGAGCTAGCTGGACTGAAGAAAAACAAAGTCTGGTACCTTCCCTTAAACGTTCTGGTCAACCCTCTGAAACCGGGCAAAGTTCGTCTGGTTTGGAACGTGGCAGCTACGGTAGACAGTGTCACCTAGAAGCAGCCCATTTGACCGATCCTCTCAGAAATTCCATGCTGGTGAACGAGTTGGTCAGCAAACTTCCACCGAACAACAAATTGTTGAATCCTAGAGGGTTTGAGCTGTTTAGTGCAATACCTGTAACTAGAAATTAGAAGAAAAATTAGTTACTTCCATTTAATTCCAACTACCTTTGCTTATCTACGACAGATACGCGTATTTCGTCTACAATGTGCAGACTTCTTCAGTGTCTCGTACTAATAACTCGAAGTCGGGCAACGTGAAGCGCTACGAGAGCCATTCGAAAAAAGGTGGATCTCAAGCTGTTGGTTAGAGGGTCACAAGAGATGATGCCTTTAAAGAATGCCCACACGGTGGTGGCATTGAAATTGCCGAGTCAAGTGTTGCATTTCGAGGAGATCGAGGACCGCTACCCACATTTAAAGGACTTCCCTGTAATGAGTTATGCCACGGAAGAACCTCACATCATAATCGGTTTGGATAACCTGCACGTATTCGCTCCTTTGGAAGCGCGTGTGAGAGAACCCGACCAACCGATCCCCGTGAGGTCAAAACTTGGATGTACCATCTACGGACCGGGAAAAACCACCAGCTGCCGTAGCGAAAAGCTACGTGAACGTTCATTCCGTAGAACCTATCAGTAACGAGGGTTTGTATGAGATGCTGCGCAATCAGTACATACTGGAGGAAACGAGTACCTGTATGGCACCCTCGTAGCACACTTGTTGCCATTCGGTTTAGGTAACATGAATATAACGCTTGCTAGTTATAATCGAAGTAACTATAACTAATTATGACCGTAGTGTGCTACTTGGGCAGTGCCCGAGTCGACGAAAAACCAACGGTCCCGTGATATTCTCGAAACACTACAGTGCGGATCGGGGACAAATTTCAAACGGGTATGATTTGACGAGAAGATGAGAGAAGGTTTCCGGATAGCTACCCAATGGCAGCACGGTGGTTGAAGACGCTAGAGAGGCAGCTGGAGAGAAATCCTAAACTGAAGCAGAACGTCCATCAACAGATAGCGGAGTTCGTGGCGAAAGACTATGCGCATATTGCAACGGCGCAGGAGCTGCTGGAGCGAAGGAAAACGGAGTCTGGTACCTTCCCTTAAACGTTCTGGTCAACCCTCGGAAATCGGGCAAGGTTCGTCTGGTTTGGGACGCGGCAGCTACGGTAGACGGTGTCTCGCTCAACACAGAACTGCTCAAAGGCTGGACATTATGCAGTGCTTGCCGTCGGTGCTCAATCAATTTCTTGTTCTTGTTCTTGGTTCTTGTTCCGGTCAAAGTCTGCAGATGCTCCAACTATGTACGTCGTGGACGTAGCTACGTTTGGAGGTTTCCGGATCAGGAACTGGGTTTTCAACTCTGAGCGGTTCTTGGAAGCGATGTGCAAGCAGAAGTCGAATCCATTTCATTTGAAGTTAATCTATTAATTCAGTTTATTAAAACTCAATGATACTAAATGATCAAGATCTCAAGTATGATATAAATTCAAAACATGGACTAATGTCCTGTTGCCTATTTGTAACACGTTTTAATTGGCTTTTAACGTATTAATCTATAGGATATCTAGAACTATGCTGTGTTTCAACACAACTATGTACGAGACACTGAGGAAATTGAAAAGTAGTAGACGAAAGGATACGAAATCTGACAAAGCATAAGCAATTATAACGGAATTAAAAGAATATAACTCAACCCAGTCAACAACATGAGAATAAGCCTTGAAGAGAGCTTACGTCCTGATCCTGAACATCGTTGAATTAACTGTCGTCAATCGATCGAGAACAATAGGTTTGCCAAAACCTCCTAACTGGGGCTCACTAGTGAAAGATTGAATGTAGAACCTCGATGCGACAGTACAGAATTCAATTAAAAATCTAAAGCTCTTTTCCATTACAAGCGTGGGCCGAAAGCGTCCATCGTGAACTGCCTACTCCAACAAATCCTCTTCTATTAACAACGACCATCAGACATGGCAACATCTGCGCCTCGGAAACCCCCTCAAATCCAAATCCTCCCCCCTAGTTCGGTGTGATTGATTGCCATCAACTGCGGACGGATTGACTTCCCGGAAACAGAGGACACATCATTATCCGTCCAGCTCCGCATTCCCCCCCACCCACTTCAAAGCCCCTCGTCCAAAGCGGCACGTGATTGATTCGATTAAGTCTCCAACAATCGCTGAAAATTGGAACATGATGCTGTGATAAACGATGGAAGAAGGCGCGCGTTTACCTACCTTGATTAGCTTGGCATTGACTCCTCATCCTGGCTCCTGGTCCTGCTGATTCGCCGAAAGATCCAAATCGGTTGATTTCCACGCTGAACACCGCGGTTTGATTGGGTAGAGATTTTTCCTTACGATTAAATTTCTGATTTAACTTCTGATTTTCTTCGACCGTCGACGAGGCAGTGGAATTTAATGATGATTTCTGTAACACTTCCTACCTTCGAGATAAGAGACTCGAGCTATTTAATCGAATTGAACTACCGCAATGATTAACTTGCTACCGGCTTGGCGATAAACTATTTTATATATCGATTTAAAATTTTCGAATAAGTAACACTGAATTCTAATATGGCAACTATAACCTTCTATGCGGTAAAAACTACTTAAACTTTATCTTCAAATTTTCCGCGGAACACTTTCGAGAATTTTATGCTGATGTTATCAATTTTATTTTACACCAAACTTCCATCGCCGAAAACGACCTGCAATAGAGAGTTGAAAACAGAGACTATCGTTAGCATTCTGAGCGAAACCCCATCAGACCCGGCGTCTAAGCCAAGGCCCTCTAACGGCGTAATAAATTCCGAAAATCTCTGCGTTTATCTGGGCGCAGCAGCAGCCCGTCATTTTATCTTCGTTTTTCCCTCGAATTGGCCAGGAGCTGCTGTCACATAATGTTGATTACATTAGCCCACCTAGGGTGGTGGGCGAGGGAGTGCTGCGGACGAGAGTTCTCCACCCACCTCCAAACCCACGTCGACGTCGATGTTCACGTGAAGCACCCCGAAACGAAAGAAATCAGCCATGTTGGGAAGTTTTTTTTTCTGCTCTCCCAACCCGAAGCAAATAACGGACGGAGAAAACAAAACAAGAACGACGGTTGTGGGTGGATTTGAAAGGTTGTTGGGTTTTTGAATGATGCAAATCATTACGCTTGGCGCCCACGTGGAGCGGGATGGAGCTTCTTCGAGCGGGCGGTTTTTTATGAATGATTAAGGGTAGATGTTTTCGCGGCATTGATGATCATGCATGAGCACATTCTCTGAACGGTGGGTAGTAACTGAATATCAAGGTTGTCGCACGGGTTTCGAAAGTTTGTGTATATTAAAACCGTATTGAGATCGAAGTCTGTTCAAATGAGGCGTAGGGTTTGGATCAACACCCTGGATTAAAGCCTGCTCATAAACCACGTAGTCTCATTTTTTAAAATCTCAGGCTCCCCAACCTTTAATCCGAAATGTGTACAAAGTGGCCCACTCTATAGACGATTCAGAAAGCAAATTAATGAAACCTTTACAAGACCATAAAGATTTTGAAAATGGTTCATTGAAAGATGTTATGACCACTTGAGGACCTTCATAAAACCTATTGGCTGCCATCAAAACCAGCAAAGGAACAAATATCCACAGCTGTCAAACTTCACTGTGATATCGTGGTTGGTTTTTGTTGTTCTGCTTTGTTCGATTCTCTGCTCTTCTGATTATTTCATAACAGTAAATAATATTTTAGAAAAAAGTCCTAGTGTTGCGAGAAATTTTGTTTGATAGCAAAATATCCAAAACAAATTGAGTTTTATAAAGCGTATCATGCTCCAAATCATATGCGCATTTAATTTCATGATGAATACTGGCACGTTAAGAGCCGAAAATAAATGTGCCTCGGAGATCATGCAAGTTTATATCAACAAAAACCAAAATTAAAACAAATGTATTCGATAAATTGATCATGAATTTCATGAAAATTTATGGAATTCAATAAGGAGATCTAAAAGAATGCCAAAATTGGTCCCTGATCTGTAGCTCATTTGCATTACATTTAAAATTTGGTGTATTTATTTGTCCACATTTCAATAATTTCATATTTTTCAATATGGCGATTGAAAGAAATCACAGTTTTGCCATAAAGCCAATTTATCTTCACAATGACTTCTATATAACTATTTGGTCATTTGTCGACTTTCCTCAATGCCAATTTACTGGAGGCAAAATGGTTCTAAAATAACTTTTTCAACTGACGATAATAAGATAATTCGAAGGAGTCCTGAAACGGCATTTCAAAACAGCATTTTACGAGTTCATAAAGTCAAAATAAAACCTTTGATATAAGTATAAGGAATTTTAGAAACAAGGTTTTAAGATCGTTGTAAAGAAGCTGTGTAAGGTCTCATAAACCAGATTAAAATTTGAAACCTATTGGCACCACTTACTGCCACAACAAAATCAAACTGATTTCTAGTGGCTTTCATAAAACATTAATAAAACTTAATAAAGCTGCATGGTTTAGGAAATGTTACTTGGGTACTTCCTATGCCAAGGTCACGACTTAAAATCTTACCCTGCACTAGGCTACAAATCGAAAAATTTCGCGATAAAAATCGAGAACTCAAAAACCATTTACCCTAGAAGATATAATTTAAAAAGTAAGATCTGTCTTTTGATGGTCTTTTCGTCTTCAGAATAAAATTTTTATTCTTATGATTAAGAGGATTTTTTGCTTCTACGGAATTGTAGATTTTTCAATTTAGTGAAACTTTGCTGAAAAATGTTTACATCTATCTCATCTACGTATCGTTTTATAACAGTTTTTTTTACTATCCTTACTGTATCTTTTACTGTTATTTTTTACTTCAATTTGAACTTGAAAACTTTGAAGGAATGACTATTAGAGCATTTAATGATGCACATTTTGAAGATACAAGATAGTTGCTAGTTATTGTATAAAAAAAAGTTGTAGAGGTTGAAGTGTAAAAATATACGTTTTTGCAATATATCTTACTCCCACATTTGCAAATATTTGAAAACACGGAATACGTGAATTGGAAGTACACACTTTCATCTACAAGATCTATGCAAAATTGTGTGTCCCTTGGTAAATTGGTAGCATCAATCAACAATCGTCATCAAAGTGCGAAACAACGTGAGTTTTTTTTTAATGAAAATATTGATATTTGTATGACAACTCATCTCCATTTATTCAATAACATTTATATCACAGACAAACAGACAAAACACACTGAACATTTCACACTACAAATTGTCACTAAAACACCTGCGTCATCTGTTGAGCACGCTGTGGTGGGAGATAAATCTGAACAGATGGCGTTACTGTGCTTGTATTAAACATAAGAAAATCGACTATGCGTGTAACCGGTGGCCATACTATCAACTAAGAAACTTTTTTATTGACCGTTTAAGGCGTAATCGATTTTTGTGTTTACATATTTCAAATTTGTTTACATACATTTTGTATTTACATTAATATTTATCTAGGGTAGGTAACGACTTAAGCACCCTGAGACCCTATTCCAAGCACGGGGTTAACGTTAACCTACAACGCTCATTTTTTGCAGTCTGGTGCTCCGTGAAGCACCATACTGCAAAAAATGAGCATTGTAGGTTAACGTTAACTTTGTCACTTCACGGTGCTTCACGGAGCACCATACTGCAAAAAATGAGCGTTGTAGGTTAACGTTAACCCTGTGCTTGGAATAGGGTCTCCGGGTGCCTAAATTGTTACCTACTCTATATAAATAAAAACTAGTTGGGGTTTCCTTTGTCACGATTTAACTCGCGAGCGGAAGGACCATTTGGCAATATTTCTGCTTTGTTGGATTCATCTTGGACACCGAAACGTTCTTATGATGGTTTGAAACCCCTCCCTTCTCTGGAAAGGGAGGCTCTCGTACAAATGAAACAGAAGTTTCTGCATATCTCAAGAACTAATCAAGCAAATGGAACCAAATTTGGCATGTGGGGTTTTCTGGAGGAGAAAATGTTTCTATGGTGGTTTGAGACCCCTCCCCTCTCTAGAAGGGTGCTGTCACATCAAATGAAACTGTAATTTCTTCATATCTCTAGATCTAATAAAGCAAATGGAACCAAATTTGGCATGCGGGGATTTTAAAGGCAATAAATGTTCCTACGATAGATCGAGACCCCTCCGCTCTCTCTGTTAGGTTGAGGGGCGGTGCACCCATACAAATGAAACAAAAGCTTCTACATAACTCGAGAGCTAATCAACTAAATGGAGCCAAATTTGGCAGGTAGAGGTTTTTGAAGGCAAGAAATGTTTCTAAGGTAAATCGTGACCCCTCGTGTTTCTATGGAAGTTTGAGACTCCTCCGCCATCTGCAAGGCGGGAGGCGGTCTCTCATACAAATGAAACACAAATTTCTGAATAACTCGAGAACTTATCAGGTATAATGGAACCAAATTTGGCATGTGGAGGTTTTTGAAGGCAAGAAATATGTTCTAGTTGACTTCGAGCCTCTCCTTCATCTGGAAGAGGAGGGGCTCATATACAGATGAAACACAAATTTCTGAATAACTCGACGAACTTATTAAGTTAATGGAACCAAATTTGGCATGTGGAGGTTTTTGAAGGCAAGAAATGTTTCTATTGTGGTTTGAAACTCCTCCGCTCACTGAAAGAGGGGTCTCTCATACAAGTAAAACACGAATTTTAGCATAACTCAAGAACTAATCAAGCAAATGGAACCAAATTTGGCATGTGGGGGGTTTTGAAGGCAATCATTGTATGGTGGTTTGAGAAACTCTGGAAGGGAGGGCTCCCATACAAATGAAACACACATTTCTACCAAAAATGAGAATTATCCAGGATACTTAAACACAGAACGTGTATTTCTTGGGTAAGAAGCATGTTTTGATAGAAGTTTGAACCCCTGCTTATTCAAGAAAGCACCAGTTACATTAAATTTTCCTTCATTTAGTTGCAAGCGTAGCAGCGTCCGCACCGGGTACAGCTAGTATCTTGATATTTTTACATATAGCTATTTGCGTTTGTTTTTTACAAGTGCTAATATGCCAATGTGAATACATTTAAATGTAAATATATGTTGGTAAATATAGTCATGTAAATAGAAGAATTAAATAATATGTAAAAAAAAATTAATGCCTGTAAACAAATTTTAAACATGTTAACACAGATAAACATAAACCCCAAGTAACACACAAAACATCTTTTAAGAATGATTTATATTTGTTTGTATTATTAATGTATTATAAACGTAATGCAAAACATGAAAAGTTTCACTGCTGCAAGTGATTAATACTTTATTATTGTTCTTAAAACATAGTTCCATAAACAGGACAATATTTTATGGACAGTTCTACATACTGTTGAAATTACATTACACCAACCATGTTTTGCAAAACGTGTTTTTTTTCTCATTACTATGAATTTGTGGTACAAGATTGTGGTTTCACTGCCAACGGAAAGCATATCATAGATACTCAGAGCTTACTTTTCGACAATCTGAGTTGACTTAGCAAAGAAGGCTTCACTTTATGAGCTTTTTGCGTCATAATAGAGTATGAAATAAAGTATTATACTCTTAAACTAATAACCTGTTTTTGTCATTTAACAGTACTTTCACTTGCACTTTCTTCATCGTTCACGCCTTAAACTGTAAATGGAAATGTTTCTTAGTTAATAGTATCGCCACAGGTAGCGCGCATAGTCAATTTTTATGCGTTTGACGTAAGCACACTACCGCCATCTGTCTAGAATTATCTCTCATCACAGTGTGTTCAACAGATGGCGCAGTTGTTTTTTGTAAACGGGAAGGAAAATCTGCATACAGACTCCTGAAGAACTCAGGGTGTGGGGATGAGGGGCCAACTCCTCAACTCACTAAAAACCCACCCGTGCTTCTAGCCTTGCACCCCCCTCCCCTCCCCGGGACCACCTTTCAGTATTACTTCGGCGAGGAGGCTATTGTGCGTTAAGTACCCGCTTTTATCAAACTGCATAGGGCTTTAGTAGTTAGTTGAACTAGTTTCAGGGAATGAGCTAATACATATGGATTATGTTTTGGTATAATTACTTTATTAAATTTCCTTTCCATCGCTGAAAGCCCGCAAGACCCCTCATTACATTTTGTGCAATGGTGGAGCCGACCTTCTTAGTCACTTTCATCCATTTATTCTTCAACTTCAGCTCGTTCTTAAGCACCTTGGACAATTTTCGAACTTTGGCCTTCTATGGCCCAAAATCTTTTCACCGGACGAATCTCTGGTGAATCTGGTAAGTTGGCGGTTTTCGATACAAAAACAACGTAATTGTCTCTGTACCAATCCAACGTCTATCGCGCGTAATGGCATGATGCCAGGTTCGGCCAAAATAATGTCTTACCGTAGAGAGGGGAACAGACGCTTCTGGAGGCATTCGGTGCGGTAAATTTCGCTGTTGATTTTACCCGTTGAGATGTACGGTTTACTCAGTTTACCGCATTGGCATATGGCCTGCCAGAGCAAGTATTTTTTGGCGAATTTGTCCACTTTATTCTTCCTTATGTCTTCCGGAACATTAAACCGTGATTTGGCAACGTAGAACTCCTGCCTTGATGAAGGTTTCGTTAACCACTCTCGATACAGCTTTCTTGCGCGGGATTTGGCCGCTGTGTTTTGTTGACCGGGCAGGTTCGGTGCCTTGCGGAACTTGAATACACGAAGCCCAGCTCGTTTCATGGTTTACTGAACGAACCAGGCGGAACACTTTGCCTTCAAAGCCGCGTCGCGAATCGCAAGGTACGGATTACACTTGAAACAATCCAACACCTTCCGGGCCTTCACAGGGTCAGCTGTCTTCGATTTTCTACCACTTCCAGCGCGCCGCTCGGTCGTCTGGAACTCTTTAAACGATTTTACTACCCGAGACACAGTTGTATGGGTGATTTCCAGTTGTCTTCCCATCCATCTCATGGTCGCAGTTGGATTTTCCATGACGGCGCTCAAAATTTTCTGGCGATTTTCTTCGATTTCGATGACATCTCGATAACCACTGAACCGAATGTTATGATTTTTTTCGCACATGTAAACAGTTCACTCCAAACTAGTTATACCCAGATTTTCATCAATTTTTACCCACGGACAAAAAAGTGACACACGGATAAAAATGGTGCATTTTTTCGACTTTGTTCCATTTGCTCTGGAGCTCTAAGACAATCTGCGAGGCTGCTATGTATACCGCGTCCCAGATGTCCCAGTCTTGGTGCATCCTCTGCGCCAGATTACACTAAAATCGGCAAAATCGGAACTTTTTTCGCTCCCGTCGGCATTTCTGGTTGGATTTTATAGATTTTGCTACGCTGAATCCAAATATGGGCTCAGAAATGCTGTAACACGTCCAGTTTTTGAGAAAAATGTGATTTAAACTCACAAAAACACGTACTTCCGTAGTAATATGATCTACCTAAACAACAACCAGAATATTGGCTCTGCCCTTTGCAAGTTGGACTTGGATTTTATGGAATGGACCTCCCTGAATCCATTCGTGAACACAGATTTTTCGCAACACGTAAGATTAATGAAATAAACCGGGATTTCATTCACAAAATTACGAATTTTCATAAAAATCAAGATTTTCTATTTTGAAAACATGAATTTCAGCTCCACCCTTTGAATGTTGGGCTTGGATTTTATGAAATGGACCTCCCTGAATTCATTCGTGAACACGGATTTTTCGTAACACGTAAGGTTGATGTAAAAACCGGGTTAACATTCACAAAACTACGAGTTTTCATGAAAATCAAGACCCGTCCATTAATTACGTCACTCAAAAATACAGATTTTTAATCCCCTTCTTTCTTTATCACATTTTTTGTATGGATTTTTGAAAAAATTTGTATGTATCGTCACTTTTTAAACGGAATCCCCCCCCCCCCACCTCCCTCTCAAAGCATAACGTAATTTATGAACGATCCCTTTAGCTGTGCCTCTTTGAGTATATTGAGTATATTGATGTTGCTTCTCACAGCAGTTTGGGAACTGAAGACCTTCAAAGTTCATTCATTAATTCAAAAGTCAGCTGCACAGAGCCCTTCAGAAACGCCTCATTAAATACTCTATTCAGCAGTGCCGTATTTTTAAGTTAGGAAAGGAGTGAGCAAGACACACAGCATTAAAACACAAAAAACAAAAGAATAGACAGAGACAAAAGACCTGTGTTAGTCACTATTGCTCGAGAGAATAAGGAAAAAAATGTGTTAAAAAAGAAAGCAAGAATCCTCAAGCACGTAGCTCAATGCGGCATTTTATAGAACTTTTTGACGTTTAATTTGCGCACACTACTGCAAGATTTGAATCGAAGCAGTGCAAGTGAGAAGTCAACGAAGTTGTGGGGAACCAAACCGTGCGTTAATCCCTGCGTGTTAGACAAAGAAAGACGATTAAATGTCGAAAAGGTCTATTGGCGTATTTGCGGCACAACATTTGTGTCATTATTGCAGTCTTGCTTTGGCGTCAATTAATGCTCATGTTGACTCTCTTCAGCCTTGCACAATCATTTTTTATTCTTTCTAAGCTAGCTATTGGAGTGTTACGGACGCGTTTTTTTTTTATTTTTGTAAAAATGTCGCGAATTTGTCTGAACGATCCGCAAAAATTTTGTTGCATTTGTGATATTGAAGGAACAGAGAAAGGGGTTTACACCTTTTGTTGGAGACAGCATATCAGCTGTATTTTGACAAGGAGCTTCCAAATCGTGAGTTTTCATGAGTTCCAACATACTCCTGTTGCTCATGCTACCGAACATTGCTTGGTTGGATGAAAGGTACGCACAAAGGCTTACCTTTTGCCAAACCTATGGCGTGGACTAATCCAACCAATCACATAAGCGATTGTTACTTTTGTTTGACAAAAATTCATGGATTTTCCAAAGCTTTAAAGCATAAAATCGAATACCCATCAAGGCCAACATTGCACTTCGAAGCAATGCCAGTTCCAATATCTCCAAATATTGCTGGACGTGCTGATGAGTTGGATTCGGAACCAGGCGAAACTGAGAAAAGCTTTCAGGATGATCCAGATTTTTTACCTACGGAGTCTGAGGAACCGCATGTTATAACCCAAGAGGAGCTGAACGATTTGATTCGAGATTTGGAGCTACCCAAGACCAAAGCGCAGCTGCAAGATTCAAGGCTAAAAGCAGTGGAATGTTCTGGAAAAAGATGTTAAGGTGTCATCTTATAGGAAGAGACATTCAGATAACATTAAATATTTTTCGATGGACGGTGATCTTGTCTTTTGCAACAACATCGAAGGTTTAATCTGCGTGAAGTGGAACCTACTGACCCACCCTGTTTGTTCCGGAATTAGTCGGTGGGTCTACCGACCTTTGCTGAAGTTGTTCCGATCCCTTTTCCACTTAACCATAGAAACCTGTGCGTACTCTCTAGTTTACTAAAGTAGCACTTGGTACTCAAGACGGTTATCCATTCCGAACCGCCATACCTAAGTATGGACAGGGCGACACTGGCCAGGAGTTTACGCTTACTCCCTTGCACCGCCGAGCTATGCGACATCATGCGGGATAATGCCGATGTAGCCATAGAGGGTTTATTGCAGGCGTAATCGACGTGGCTGATAAGGGACACAACCTCCAAGTACCTCAAAGACCTATTCGATTCGATTGTGCAGTTACCTTTACTGCTCGTCGCGTGTTGCTCCGATTTTCGGTTGTTAACAACCGTGACCTCGCTCTTGTGGTGGGTTTGCTCCAGTTTCCTGGAGCTCATCCATCGCTCCACAATGACAATGGCTTGCGAGGCCGTTAGCTCCACCTCTTCGATGGATTCACCACATATCTCAAG
Organism: Aedes japonicus; assembly: GCA_034211315.2. Lineage (NCBI taxonomy): Eukaryota > Metazoa > Arthropoda > Insecta > Diptera > Culicidae > Aedes > Aedes japonicus. The sequence goes on from JASCZW010005573.1 coordinate 43,376, forward strand.
GGTGATGTCATCTGCAAACCAGACGTTCTTCACCCCGTTCGGAAGTTCATGCCGTAGTACCTCATCTAACATCGTGTTCCATAGCACCGGACCCAGGATCGAACTTTGCGGGACACTTGCGGTGATCTGAACACGTTTCTGGCCTACCTCTGTATTGTACACCACACAGATAAAAAGAAACACTGAATTTTCTGCGTTATCGAATGCACAGGGAATGCTAGATTTGGCAGAAAATAATGGGATATTTCATGTAAATTTAAGCCAAATAACGCCTGAATCAAGCCTGCTGTATGTATACGCTCCTTTCGCTTGGAATTACAGAAGGGGAAATTTTTCGCGCTTGTTAAAATTAATAATTTTTTTCTGCAGTACGTGGTTCTGGAAATAACTGTGAAAACAAATTCTTAGATGATAGATATTAATTTTATCGAAGCTGCAACAGCGGAAGTCTTTCGATGACCAGCTAAGTTACGGATATATATTCTACTATAGTTTACTGGCTTGCTCGTATTTTTATTTTACATTATAACGTCAGATTCTTATTTTATGTTGAGATATTAAATGATATGATATTATCTATGATATTAGGGCCTACCTGATTTTTCTTTTCAGAGAGAAACCAATGGATGTCTGATGTATTTTGTACTATTTTCATCACATCATTTTATATTACTTATTATCATATTAAATTTTCAGGATGTGGAATTTCAACGTTGTATACATGTACATGTATTTTCGTTTTATATATTTAAATTTTCTTACATATCATATTTATTCATAGATATTATTAATTGAATACATTCATGTTTCATCATATATAATTTTATGCTTAGGTTGCTTCGGGGTGCAGTGCAAACTAATACATGTTATTGCTCCCAAGAACCAGCAGAAAGGAAATTTCGACAAGCAAGGTATACAGTTTTGAAAACATACAGAACAGGCTATCAATTTTTCCGTCTCAAATTACATACTCCTTATATATACTTATTTCATTTATATATTTCATCTATATAATAAAAATGAGTTGGGGTTTCCTTTGTCACGATTTAACTCGCGAGCGGAAGGACCGATCGGCGTGAAATTTTGTATGCAGGTATTTTTGGGGCCGGAGAATAATCTTATGATAGTTTGAGACCCCTCCCTTCACTAGAAAGGGGGGCTCCCATACAAATGGAACACAAATTTCTACACAACTCGAGAACTAATCAAGCAAAAGAAACCAAATTTAGCATGTGTGAGTTTTTGAAGGCAAGAAAGGTTTTTATGGTAGCTTGAGAACCCTCCCCGCCATAAAAGGGGGGGCTCCCATACAAATAAAACACAATATTCTGCATAACTCGGGAACTAATCAAGCAAACGGAACGAAATTTAGCATGTGGAGGTTTTTGAAGACAAAAAATTGTTCAATGTTGATTTGAGACCCCTCCCCTTTCTGAAAGGGGGAGAACCTATTCAAATGAAACGCAAATCCTTGCATAACTCGAGAACTAATAAGAGAAATGGAACCAAATTTCGCATGTGGAAGTTTTTGAAGGAGGGAAATGTTTCTATGTTGATTTGAGACTCTTCCGTCATATGAGGAGGAAGGGGGAGGGGGGGGGGTGCTCTCAAACAAATGGAACCCAAATTTCTGCATAACTCGAGAAATAATCAAGCAAATGGAACCAAATTTGGAATGGACGAGTTTTTCGAGGCATGAAATGTTTTTATGGTGGTTCAAAGCCCCTCCTCCCTCTAAAAAGGGGGGCTCTCATACAAATGAAACAACTTTCAACCAAACATGAGAACTATACCTACTGCTTTGCAAATTTGTATTCAGTGGTTTTTGGGTCCGGGAAAGCATCTTATGATAGTTCGAGAGCCCTCCCGCTTCTAGAAAGGGTGGGATCCCATGCAAATGAAAAACAAATTCCTGCATTTCTCGAGAACTAATCAAGCAAATGGAACCAAAATTGGTATGGGTGAGTTTTTGAAGGCAAGAAATGTTTTTGTGGTAATTTAAGACCTCTCCTCACTCTGAAAAGGGGGGCTACCATACATACGAAACACAAATTTAAACCAAACATGAGAACTATCCCTACCGCTATGCAAATTTGTATGCAGGGGTTTTGTAGGCAAGAAATGTTTCTACGGTGATTTGAGACCCCAAGCAAAAGAAACCACATTTAGCATGTGTGAGGTTTTAAAGGCAAGAAAGGTTTCCCTGATGATTTCAGATTCCTCTTCGCCCTGAAAGGGGGGGCTCCTATACAAATGAAATTCAATATTCTGTATAACTCGAGAACTAATCAGGCAAATTGAATCAAATCTGGCATGTGGAGGTTTTTGTAGATGAATACTGTTTCACTACTAATTTCCTTTTTCTGAAGGGAGGGGGGCTCCCATACAAATGAAATACAAATTTATGCATAACTCGAGAAATAATCAAGAAAATGGAACCAAATTTGTTATATGGAGGTTTTTGAAGGAGAGAAATGTTTCTTTGATGATTTGAGACCCCTCCACCTTCTAAAAGTGTAGGGAGAGATCTCCCATATAAATGAAACACAAATTTTTGCATAACTCGAGAACTAATCCAGCAAATGGAACCAAATTTGGCATATGGAGGTTTTTGAAGGAGAGAAATGTTTTTTATGGTCATTGAGACTCTTCCGCCTTCTGAAGAGGGGGGGGGGCTCTCAAACAAATGAAACACATTTCTGCATAACTCGAGAACTAATAAAGCAAATGGAATCAAATTTGGCATGTGGATTTTTTTGAAGGTCAGACATATTTCTATGGTGGTTTGAGACCCCTTTGCCGTCTGAAAGGGGAGAGGGGGGCTCTCATACAAATGAAACGCAATTTTCTGCATAACTCGAGAACTATTCAAGTAAATGAAACCACATTTAGCATGTGGGAGTTGTGGAAACAGGATTTTTATTTATATTAAAATGGATTTCTGTCTGATCTACTGATCGGAGTGAAAATATGTATGCAGGTATTTTTGGGGCTGGGGAAGGTTCTTATGATTGTTTGAGACCGTTCCCCTTCCGGCTCGCATACAAATGAAACACAAATTTCTGCATAGCTTGAGAACTAATCAAGCAAATGGAATCAAAAATGGTATGCGGGGTGTTTTGAATGCAAGAAATGTTTCTATGGTGAATTCAAACACAAATTTCAACCAATCCTGAGAATTATCCAGGTAACTAAGCCACAAACTGTGTATTGTCTGGGTAAGAAGAATGTTCTGATAGAAGTATGAACTCCTTATTACTCAAAAAAAATCTCATTAAAAAAAAGCGTCAGTTCTTTGTAATGTTCATTCATTTAGTTGCAGGTGTAGCAACGCTCGCACCGGGATCAGCTAGTATTTGATATATGTTGCATGAACCTGATTATATTTCATTGATTTAAACACATAAATACTGGATGGGAAGGGTGCATCAGGCATCATTAAAGTTTCAATTGGACAATGGAGTGGATGGCCAACTCAGAGTCTAGGAGGGGATGTGTCTATCATTCATGATTGCTACATTCCACCCAACAGTTGTAATGAATTTGACGCGCCTTTTCTCAAACAAACCATCTAGTGGAAAGCTTAATTGAATTGCGTATTTTGTTATTCGTTTTGTTGGATCATATTGCTGGAAGGAGATTCTCTTATTCCCGCAGGTTTCGCGTAAGTGTCTCTGCTTATGGACCTGCCCAACCCTTTTTGGCCCTTCATACAGCAGTATGTTGAATTTAGAACGGTAACAAAGCATGATCTTTCTGTTAAGTGGAACCGCATGCAGGGCAAGGCCCACGCTAGGATGGTGGCTTCCTACATACATACATACATAGTACGTGGTTCTGGAAATAACTTCCCAGAACCTTGTACAGGTATCCAAGAACCTGAAGTCCTTGGAGATAGTCGGCGATAGCCTCCCAACTGGTGCAATTAAACGCATTTCTGGTCAAAGGTGAATACTGCACATTAGCGGACTCCTCACCTCTTGCGCTGGATTGCCACTTCAGCCGTCTTGGTGATGGACAGAATGGCATCCACCGTCGACTTCCCTTTACGGAAACCAAACCGGTTGTTAGATAGGCCTCATAACCCTCCGTGTATTTTGTCAGTCTGTTGAGGAACCCTCTCGAGCACCTAATCCTCTGTTGCCAACAGACATAGCCGCCCATCTCTCCATTACTACACAGATAAAAAGAAACATTGAATTTTCTGCGATATCTAATGCACTTAAAGGGAATGCAAGATTTGGCAGAACATAATAGGATCCCAGACAACCACAAGTCGTATTACGGTGTTGAAATACTATCGTATATTCCTATATTTTTAGTCAAAATCGCAATTACTTGTGGCCTTTATCGTATTATGTTTAAATTAAATCGTAAAGAATGCATATTTTCAACTTCTTTGCGATGTGTCATTTATTCATCGCACTGCGTCACAAACTAAATCGGATATACATCGCTAACCTTTTTAAATCGAATTTGTTATTACATATTCAATCGCATATGATATCAAATAAACTCGTTTAGGAAAACAATGAAATTTGCACGTATATGGCCGTATTTTGCACGTATACGAATAAGCCATATTTTTGCATTCTATACGATTTGTTTTCTTACATATATGTTTGTATATCATAAAAACAACTTTCAATATATGTGCATTTTGGTTGTCTGGGATATTTCATGAAAATTTAAGCCAGATAACGCCTGAATCTAGCATGTTGTATGAAAGATTGCAAACATTGTTGTATGCAAACATTGTTTACGCCTCCTTTGACTTGGTATTAAACGAGGCGAAATTTTACGCGTTTGTTAAAATTATTTTTTTTTTTCAGTGTATGACAGCGTTATGTAGAGGGAACTGGACGCTGGTTATGTTAAATGTTGTTTGTGTGTGTGTGGGTGTGTGGGTGTGTGTGTGTGTGGGTGTTAAAGAGAGAGAAAGAGAGAGAGAGAGAGAGAGAGAGAGAGAGAGAGAGAGAGCGGGGGAGGGGGGGTGGCAGTTTTTTTTTATTTAAATGGGGGCATTTTCAAACTCTTACTTTTTATGATGACTAATTCTTACATTTTGATGACAGCGGTTGCTAAAACAATTTTAGTTTTCTCTCTGTCAAATATCATGAGCATTGTGTACAATTTACAAATGGCCGTCACGAAACATTTATTATTGAGATGTTTGCTCTTATCTTGAGGTTGCTACGATTGCTATTTTACTTACTCAAGCATTTAAAATCATAATCTACGTCAACCGTGTGTTAAACACAACCCCACTGATTTTTTTTATTGTTGGCTAATGGTTGGAACAAACACATGTCGACCTACTCGTTTTTTTTTTTGCTAGTTTCGAACGAATCTAATGATGCTTCATTAAAAAACTTTGCTTTGGGAAGCACTTAACCCGGATAGAAATACCCATACAAATACAATACAATAACATAAAATAGCATTCAAATCAATTTCCGACCATGAATGTTATTGTTCATGCATCAGATAAATGGAAATAAAACAATTTGTGATCACAATAGAGGGAAGGTCCATTAATTATGTCACGCAGGGGGGAGGGGGAGGGGGGGTTTGGTATAACGTGACGATCCATACCAAAAAAAAATTGAAGGTCTATACATAAAACGTGACAAGGGGGGGCGGGGGGTTATAAAAAGTCATTTTTTGCGTGACGTAATTTATGGACGTTCCTAGATTTACTATTCACTCCAAACGCTAGGATTTTTAACAATTGTGGAGCAATACAATCAAAAGTAACTGACTCAAATTTGTTCAGAAAAAAATAATTTTTCTATAGTTAGGAGACATAATAACCCCACTTTTTATTGTTGACATCTTAATCTACATAGAATCTTATGTGTAAATAATAACACTTTTTCTTATATTATTGTTGTGAACAAAACTATTAATTGTACATACCATAGATTCTATTGTGTGGTGACAATACATCTAACTGTAAACCTATGTGACTTTTTTTTCGGGTTGATTCATTACTTTTGATTTTTTAATTTGTGCGTCAGCCTCAGCATCAGCTTCGGAAAACTTGAAAACTTCCAATGGAGTTTTCCGGAAAAATTTGGAACGCTGATTTTTTTAAATTTTACTTTTGTTCATATATCTATAAACTCTACCTGTGGACAAAATTTCAAGAACATTGGAGAACCATTGGCCCATTTTGTGCGATAAAAAAAACCGCAATGATCTGACTAGTCTGAAGGATTATTCAACATCTATTAGCAATTTAGAAATTTAGTAACGAAATCACGGTGGGAACTTTTTTTCTAATTTGATTGAACTTTCGTTCGATTCATTGCAGTTGCAAAATCAAAACGAAGAGAAACGTCACTAATACTTAAGGAGACGTAACTTCCATTAAACTCCTTTTTAAAGTACGTCTTTTCGTAGAAAACTGGGATTACTCATTAATTTTGACTATCGCATTTACTTATTTATGAGTATACTGTGTATTTGTCAAATATGGCATACTTTTTACTCATTTTTATAATCTGAAAAATGCGTAGTTTGCACGCCCGTAGCGAAACAAGTTTTAAATGCCTCGAATATTTTGTCAATATTGGCGCCGACTTTTTGAAAAATGCAATTTTCACCTCGATTAAAGAATATGTTTATTCGTTTGAAAAAAAAAATCATTTGTATCCTGGTTTGGATAAAACTAGCCTTGCATTGTTTCATTAAAATAGGTAGAAGTAATGCTTTTCCTGAAGTAAAAAAGTTCCACGTATTGATGAGCAAACAATACTCACAGCAAAAGTGAGCAAACAATACTCGGTATTCATACATTAATTGTTATGTTATGTATTCTCCGTGCGAGGAGTAACGATTATGATGTAGAAGGAGATGTTCGCTCATCACCATGAGGCACCAAGAGTGAACAACAATGTTTTTGGCTAGAATGAAAGATGTGAAGAGAAAGTGTTGAAAGGTCCGTCAGAGTGCGGCAGGTAGGAAAATTAACAAGATGTTTTTGAAAATTGGGCGAAACGACCACTGCGGGTAGCTAATGGTAGCTCGTACCTCGCAGTGGGACGTCAAGCATGATTGACGTCCATGGTTCGAGTACCATTGGATACATGCCCTTTCGCTCAATTTTCAAAAACATCTGTTAATTTTCCTACCTGCCGCACTCTGACGGACCTTTCAACACTTTCTCTTCACATCTTTCATTCTAGCCATAAACATTGTTGTTCACTCTTGGTGCCTCATGGTGATGAGCGAACATCTCCTTCTACATAATACTCGGTAGTTTATTAGTTTTACCGTTGATGCAGATAAGATGAAGTCTACCAAATGGAAAGTAGATAAATATTTTGATTGGCTTTGTTACCACTAGGTGGTGCTGTTGGCAGTGCTACACGGGTCACCGTGTATGTGTAAAATGGATGTGACTTATATAGCTAAAATAGTATATATGCTGCTAGCACTTTTGAATATAGGACATGAATATTATAGGATGGATCTTCATGAATCCATTGGTGATAACAGTCAGTCAGTCAGTCAGTCAGTCAGTCAGTCAGTCAGTCACGTCTCATATATCTCCCACACTCACTTCCCGAAAAAGGACCCTCTGTGACTGACGATTAATTTGACCTTGTTGACGATATTTCGAAAAATGTTCAGTATTTAATTCAATGGTTCAATTTCCATTTGCGAGTTTTTCCAACTGTGCAACTGCTTCATGTTCGCACTTCTCAGAATTGATTTGAACAAGGATCCCCTTCCGGTTGACTGATCGATTTCTTTCGTATTCCAATCCACTCAACAATAAATCTTCAAACCATGACCTCCGTCAATCAATATGAGTTACATAATGAAATTCCATCTCACTACATCCGACACTGCTTACCTTTTTTTCCGCAACATTCCTCCCCGTCCATCCTTATCTCTGACAGTGACAACATTTCGCAACGCGTCCCCAGAGGAAGCAAGAGCATAAATGTCCCTAGCCAAAGTGCAACGAACCAACGAATTGTTGTTGTTGTTGGGGTTACACAAATTGATTACGACATTCACCCGCTCGCATAAACAGAGAAGCAATGCAATCACTCACACACTTGCAGATCATACTCGAGGAGCAGGTGTAGAGGACATGTGTACAGGGGCATTGATCGGCTGAAGAGTGTTTTTATTTGCAACATGTAACTACTCTTCAACCCAGTTGCGGAACGCGGGGAGGCGATTGCAAAGTGGATTATCCAGAATGAATTTATGCACTACGGGCGTCCTGTGTTTCGAAACATCGAGCACACTTAAATTAGGTGATTTCTATTAACTCTGAAAGCAGTCTTCGCCAGAGGGCGATGTGCTTTCAAACGTAAAAGACAGGATATTAAAAGAAACGAGAAAGTCCTATCAGACAAATGAAAACAATGTTAATAAACGTAATTTTCTCATTAATAACGGCAAACTCATACAAACTAACAGCACTTCACAGCCGGTATAGCAAACTGCAAGGGGTAGACAAAATAACTAGGCAAATATATGTGGAAAGATCCCCGAGCTTCTAAAAGCTCTTTAAACTTATGGAAACAAATAAACGTTCCGAAACTTTTGAGAAAGCTCAAAAAATCCTTAGAAGTGACTAGAACATGAGAAAAAAGATTAGTAATTTCAATTTCATTCCAACTACTTCATTGCTTATCTTTTCAGATACGCGTGTTACTTCTACAATGTGCAGACTTCTTCAGTGTCGTGTACTAATATTCAAACTGTGAACATTGTAGATAAAATACGCGTATTTGTCAAGAAAAGCAATAAAGATATTTGGAATTATGAGGAAATTACTAATCTCTCTTTTTATTTCTATTTACAGGTATTTTACTAAACAGCTCACACTTTTCAGGATTCCTTAAAAATGTCCTGACTTTATAGGACGTTTTCTTAGATTCTGGAAACTTTCCCGATCTTTGTAGAAATTCTATGGAAACCTTGGAAGATCCCAGGACTTTTCAGCAATTTCCTGAATCTCTGGGAAATATCCGGAGCATCTGAAAGGCTTTTGGGAAGTTCCCTGAACTTCTGGGAAGTTATCTGAATTTTTGCGACGTTCTCTGAACGTCTGCGATGTTCGCAGAGCTTCTGGAAATTTTTCAGATCTTTGTGGAAGTTACCTGATCTTTGTAGACGTTTTCATAAGTTCTGTGATATTTTCTGAACTTCTGAGACATTGAACTTAGAGGAAGTTACAGCCTTAAAGTTTCATGAACTTCGGAAAAGTTCTCTGAATCTCTTAAAAGATCCGACAAACATTTGAAAAACTCCATGAATTTCTAGAATGTACTTAAGGGACGTACTGTTATTTTCTGGAAAGTTCCTTGAACTTTTGGGAAGTTCCCTGAAATTCTGACAAGTTCCCTGAACATCTTGGGTAGTTCTATGAAGATCTGAAAAATTCTTATAATTTGTCTGTACTTGTGGGATGCTCCTTTTTAGAGAGTTGCATGTACTTCTGGGAATAACAACTAAACTTTTGGGAAGTTACCAGAACTCATGTGAAAAACTCCCTGAATTTCTGGGGAGCTTTCTAATATAATAGAAAAAAATGTGGAATGCCTTGCGTTTCTGTGACGTTTTCTGAAATTCTGGGAACTTCCTCGATCTTTTGGAGCAATTCTCTGAAATCCTTGGAAGATCGCAGGACTTCTGGGAAACTTCCTGAATTTTTGGGAAGTACCTTGAGCATCTGAGAAGCTTTTGGAAAACTCCCAGAACTTCTGGGAAGTTCCCTGAATTTCTGAGACGTTCTCTGAACGTCTGACATGTGCGCTGAGCTTTTGGCAATTTTATTGATCTTTATGGACATTTCCTAAAGTCTGGGATGTTTTCTGAATTTCTGAAACCCCGTACTTCAAGAAAGTTTCTCAAACTCCTACAAGCTCCTTGAACTTCTGAGAAGATCCCTGTATTTCTGAAAAGCCTCATGAGCTTCGGCGAAGTTCTCTGAACCTCTATAAAGAATGTATGAATTTCAAGAAAGTTCTATAAACTTATGGGATGTTCTCTTATTTATCGGAAAGTTCCCTGAACTTTTAGGAAGTTTCTTGAGATTCTGACAAGTTCCTTGAACATCTTGGGTAAGCCTCTGAAGATCTGAAAAAAATCTGATAAGTTTTCTGAACTTCTGGGATGCTTTCTAAATTATTGGAGAGCTGCATGTTCTTGCATGTTTCCCTGATTTATGCAAAATATCCTGAATTTCAAGGAAGCTCCCTAAACTTTTCGAAAAGTTCTAGGAATGTTTTCTAAACTTTTGAAAATGCTCAAAAATACCCTAAAAATGTCCTGCGTTTCTGGGACGTTTTCTGAAGTTCTGGAAACTTCCCTGATCTCTTGAGGAAATTTTCTGAAATCTTTAGAAGATCACAAGGTACTGAAAAATTTCCTGAATTTCTGGGAAGCACTTTGAGCATCTGGAAAGCTTTTGATAAATTCTCTGGACTTCGGGGAAGTTTTTTTAATTTCAGGGACGTTCTCTGAACATCTAAAATATTCACTGAGCTTCTGGAGAGTTTTATGATCCTTGTGGACGTTTTTCAAAGTTCTAGGAAGTTTTATGAATTTATGGAACACTAAAATTCAAGGAAATTACTTGAACTTCTACAAGCTCCCTGAGCTTCTGAGAAAATTATTGTACTTCTGAGAAGCATCATGAACTTCGGCAAAGTTCTCTGAACCTCTAAAAAGATTCGCAAACTTTTGAAAGCTTCATGAATTTCTCGAAAGTTTAATGAACTATTGGGATGCTCTCTAATTTTCTAGAAAATTTCTTCAACTTCAACTTCCTTGAAATTCTGACAAGTTCTCTGAACATCTTGGGTAGTGCTATGAAGATCTGAAAAATGTTGATAGGTTTTCTGAACTTCTGGGAAGCTCCCTGAATTTCTGGAGAGTTGCATATACTTCCGGGAAGAACCCTAAACTTATGAGAAGTTTCCAGAATTAAACTTTTGAGAATGCTCGAAAAATCCTTAGAAGTGTCCTGCGTTTCTAGGACGTTTTATGAAAATCGAGAAACTTTCCCGATCTTTTGGGTAAATTCTTGGAAGATCCCAAGATTTTTGGGAACTATCCTGAACCTCTGGGAAGCAACCTGAGCCTCTGTAAAACTTTTAGGCAGTTTCTTGAGCTTCTAGGAAGTTCTTTGAATTACTGAGACGTTCTGTGAACGTCTAAAATGTTTGCTGAGCTTCTGGAAAGTTTCTTGATCTTTGGGAAAATATCCTGATCTTTGTGGTCGTTTCTTAAAGTTTTGGGATGTTTTCTGAATTTCTGAAACCCTGTACTTCAAGGAAATTCCTTGAACTCCTACAAACTCTCTGATTTTCTGCAAAATTCCTTGTAATTCTGGGAAGATTCATGAACTTCTGCGAAATTTTATGAACCCCTAACCGCGAACTTTTGAAAAGCTTCATGAATTTCTAAAAAGTTCTCTGAACTTATGGTGTGTTCTATAATTTTTTGGAAAGTTCTTTTAACTGATAAAATGTGTGATTTTCTGGTAAGCTCCCTATATTTCTGGAGTGTTGCTTGTAATTCTAGGACAAACCTCTAAACTTTTCGGAAGTTTCCAAAGTTCACGTAAAGCTCCTGAGTGTATGAAAATCTCTCTGAATTTCATGGAAGCTCCTCAAATCTATGGAAAAATTCCTGGAATGTTTCGTCAACTTTTGAGAATGCTAAAAATAATCCTTAGATGTGTCCTGAAATTCTAGGGCGTTTCCTGAAATTCTGGAAACTTTCCCGATCTTAAGGTTAAATATTCTGAAATCCTTGGAAGATCCCAGGACTGCTGAGAAATTTTCTGATTTTTTTTGGAAGTACCTTAAGCATTTAAGAAGCTTCTGGAAAAAATTTTGAACTTTTGGGAAGTTATCTGAATTTTTGAGACGTTCTCTGAACGTCTGAGATGTTCGCTGAACTTCTGGAAGTGTCCAGATCTTTGGAGAAGTTACCTGAGCTTTGTGGACGTTTCCTAAGGTTCTGGGATGTTTTATAAATTTCTGAAACCCTGAACTGCAAGGAAGTTCCTTGAACTCCTTCAAACTCCCTGAGCTTTTGAGAAGTTCCCTGAATTTCTAGGAAGTTTCATGAACTTCGGCAAAGTTTTCTGAACCTCTAAAAAAAACGGCCAACTTTTGAAAAGGTTCATGAATTTTTATAAAGTTCTATGGACTTTTAGGATGTTCTCTATTTTTCTGGAAAGCCCCCTGAACTTCTGGGAAGTTTCTTAAAATTCTGACAAGCTCCTGGAACATCTTGAGTAATTCTATGAAGATCTGAGAAATTCTGAAAAATTTTCATAATTTCTGGGATGCTCCCCAAATTTCTGGAGAGTTGCATGAACTTATAAGAAAAGCCCCTAAACTTTTGAGAAGTTTCCAGAACTAATGCGAAGCTCTCGAGTGTATGAAGCTCCCTAAACACATGGAAAAATTCTTGGAATGTTTCCTTGACATCTGAGAATGCTCAAAAAAAACTTTAGAAGTGTCCTGAGTTTCAGGGACGTTTCCTGAAATTCTGGAAACTTTCCCGATCTTATGGTAAAATCCTTGGAAGATCCCAAGATTTCTGAGAAATGCCCTGAATTTCGGGGAAGTAGCCTGAGAATCTGGAAAGCTATTGGGAACTGAGCTTGTGGGAAGTTATCTGAATTTCTATGATGTTTTCTAAGCGTCTGAGATGTTCGCTGAGCTTCTGGAAAATTTTCAGATCTTTGTGGACATTTAATAAAGTTCTGACATGTATTCTGAATTTCTGGAACCCTGAACTCCAAAGAAGTTCCTTGAACTTCTAAGAAGTTCTTTGTTGTTCTGGGAAGTTTGCTGAACTTTTGCAAAGTTTTCTGAACCTCTCAAAAGTTTTCTGAACCTCTCAAAACCTCTTCCAACTGTTGAAAAGCTTCATGAATTTCTAGAAAGTTCTATAAACTTATGGGATGTTCTCTAATTTTTTGGAAAGTTCCCTGAACTTTAAAGATGTTCTGACAAGTTCCTTGAACATTTTCGGTATGAAGGTTTTCTATGAAGGTCTGAGAAATTCTGATAAGATTTTTGAACTTCTGGAGAGCTGCCAAAATTTCTGGAGGATAGCATGTCCTTCTGGGAAGAACCCTAAACTTTTAGGAACATTCCAGACCTCCCTGAGTTCATGGAAAATTTCCAGAATTTCACCCTGAAGTTCCCTAAACTTATCGAAAAAATCGTTAAATGTTAGGAATCTTTTGAGAATGCTCAGAAAATCCTTAGAAGTGTCCTGAGTTTCTGGGACGTTTTCTGAAAATCTGAAAATTTTACGAATCTTTTGGGTGAATTCTTTGAAATTCTTGGAAGATCCCAAGATTTGTGAGAAATTTCCTGAATTTTTGGGATGTGCTTCGAGCATTTGGAAAGAATTTAGGAAGTTTTCAGAACTTCTGGGTAGTTTTCTAAATTTCTGGAACGTTCTTTCAACGTTCCAGCGTTTGGAAACTTTCTTGATCTTTGTAAATGTTTCCCAAAGTTCTGTGATGCTTTCTGAATTTCTAGAACCCTGAACTTAAAGGAAGTCCCTTGAACTCCTACAAGTTTCTTGTTCTTCTGGGAAGTTGCATAAACTTCCGCAAAGTTCTCCGAACCATTAAAAAGATCCGCAAACTTTTGAAAAGCTTCATGAATTTCTAGAAAGTTCTATGTACTTATGGGATGCGCTCTAGTTTTCTGGAAAGTTCTCTGAATTTTGCGGAAGTTCCCTAAAATTCTGACAGGTTCCCTGATCATCTTAGGTAGTCCTATGAAGATCTGAGAAATTTTGATGAGTTTTCTCAACTCCTAAATTTCTGGAAAGTTGCATGTACTTCTGGGATGAGCCGCTAAATTTTTGAAAAGTTTTCAAAACTCATTTGACGCTCCTGAATTTATGAAAAACTCCCTAAATTACTTGTAAGCTTCCTAAACATATGGAAATTTTTTTGGAATGTTTCCTAAACATTTGAGAATGCTTAAAAATCCTAAGAAGTGCCCTGAGTTTCTGGACAGTATTCTGAAATTATGGAAACTTTGCTGATCTTTTGGGTAAATTCTCTGAAATCCTTGGAAGATCCCAGAATTTTTAAAAAAAATCCTGAATTTCTGGGAAGTGGCTTGAGCATCTGCGAAGCTTTTGAAAAGTTCTTTGAACTTCTGGGAAGTTATCTGAATTTCTGGGACGTAATCTGAACGTTTGAGATGTTCACTGAGCTATTAGATCATTGTGAACGTTTGCTAAAGTTGTGGGATGTTTTCTGAATTGATCCTTTAACAAACATCCTGTTCTTCTAAAGAATTCTCTGGGCTTCTGGGAAGTTTCATGAACCTCCTAAAATATCCGCAAACCTCTGGAAAGCTTCATGAATTTCTAGAAAGTTCTTTGAACTTATAGGATGTTCTCTTATTTTATGGGATTTCCTCTAATTTTCTGGAAAGTCTCCTGAACTTTTGGGAAGTTGTATTTAGATCTGAGAAATTCTGAAAAGTTTTCTGAACTCCTGGGAAGCTCTCTAAATATCTGGACAGTTGCATGTATTTCTGAGAAGAGCTCCTTAACTTTTGGGAAGTTTCCAGAAATTATGTGAAGTGTATGAACAACTCCCGAATTTCAGGGAAGCTCCCTAAACTGATGAAAAAAATTCATTGAATGTTTCCTAAACTTTTAAAAATGCTAATATAATCCTTTAAAGTGTCTTGCGTTTCTGGGATGTTTTCTTAGATTCTGGAAATTTCCCCGGTCTTTTGGGGAAATTATTGAAAATCCATGGGAGACCCCAAGAGTTCTGAGAAATTTCCTAAATTTCTAGGAAGTCCCTTGAACACTTCGGATGCTTTTGGGTAGGTCCCTGAACTTCTGGTAGGTTTTCTGAATTTCTGGGTCGTTTTCCAAACATCTGAGATGTTCGCTGAGCTTCTGAAAAGTTTACTAATCTTTTTGAACGTTTCCGGGATGTTTTCTGAATTTCTGGAAAGTACCCTGTACTTCAAGAAAGTTTCTCGAACTCTTTCAAGCTTCTTGTATGTTTACAAAGTTCCTTGTGCTTCTGGGAAGTTTCATGAACTTCTGGGAAGTTTTCTGAACCTTTCAAAAGATTAGCAAACTTTTGAAAATTTTCATGAATTTATGCATAGTTCTCTGAACTTATGGGATCATCTCTATTTTTTTTGAAAAGTCCTCTGAAGTTCTGGGAAGTTACCTGAAATTCTGGAAAGTTCCCTAAACATCTTGGGTAGTTCTGCGAAGCTCTGAGGAGTTCTGATAGGTTTTCAAAACTTCTGGGAAGCTTCCTAAATTTCTGGAGTGTTGTAGAAACTTATGAGAAGATCCCTAAACTTTTGAAAAGTTTCCAGAACTCATTTTAAGTTTCCTGAGTTCATAGAAAATACCCTGAATTTCTGTAAAAAATCTTAAATTTGTGTGAAATACCCTGAATTCCAGCGAAGTTTCCTTAACTTCTGAGAAGAACCCTAATTTCTGGGAAGTTCGCTTATTTTTTCGATAGTCGTTCCTTCAATACCAGGATTTAGCTGGACAAAGTCCTCAGATGACTCAAGGTGTCGCATAATGTCCAGAAACACCTTCCTTGGTATGTGAAAAAGACGCAGAGATTGTTTGTCATCGTAGGTTGCCGTGTCGCTAAAGTAGTCCTGGAACAGATTCTGATGGCCGAAACCAGAAATCTCAGTCGACGTTGGGGCGTCTTCCAAGACGTGACTACTGATTCTGTTTGGCAGCTGCAGTAACGCGATCTTGACGGATGCTGGTAGACTTCGATGCTTCGGATAACCCATCGAGTCGGGACTTGTGGAGACACTTCGGCTTCTGACGAATTATAAAAATCGTTGGTGTCCGGAAGGAACTCCATGCGATGCCGTTTCGCCTTTTTACTTTGCTGTGTGAAACAGTGGGAAATAGCTTGGGGTTGTCGATTATGCTCAGTAGTGTTGAGCCAATTATTCTGCTACTTCTACCGCCTTATTCGTGTACCTGTCGGTTCGTCTGATAACCGCCTTATTCTGCGGAGACTTTCCTCTCAGCATGTTCATTGTTCGCCACATTTCTGCCGATATGGTTCTTGAAGATATTTTCCCAACGATGTTTTCCCATGATCGTTCTTTTGCTACCTTCGCTTCCTGGAACTGTTTCAATACATCCGCTGTGTCCGGTCTTGCTCCGGTTTCTTCGCAACCTTATCGCCATTTCTATCTCCGGATTTAACCACCAGACTGATCTAGGACCAACTCGTCTTGATGTTCGTAATAGTAATTTTGCAAATTTAATTTGATTTGCATAGAAGCATTCCATCACCAATGATCATCTATCATCACCTGGTATATTCTTAATAATAACACTCTTCCATCTACGTTCTTAAATGTAGTAATTTTCTTTGCTTTTTCTATTGTTGAAGAAGTACACACGGGAAAGTACAATGTAAAATCACCGTTTTTATTTTAGAACTCCTCAAATCTCCCAAGCCTAATTAAACAAACCGGCGCTACAGCCATTTGTTTCGTCACAATATTTGCGTTTCGCCTGCTTGCACGTTATAGACTTTGTTGTTTATTATCCATCGCAACCGGTCGGTATCCTGCCGCCACCTCCGTTCGTTACATGCCTACTATGTCGAATCAGGGGTGGCGTTAATGCGTTCGAAATTATCATAAATTATGCACATTATTAGCATTAGACAATCCCGGACGCGCTTTTGCTTTCGGAATCAACGCGTGTTACAGTTTTCTCACCCTAATGCCTTAAGGGGGGCGGGGGGAGGGGTCTCCAGTTTCAGTCTGTTTATTTAACGGTATTAATTTTCATTTTCAACGCTTGGCCGAGAACGCCTTGCACTGACTAGTGGGGGGGCTTTTTTTTCAAGCACTGCATGTAATATTGACAGTAAGAGGACGCATTTCGCTTGTTCCACCTGGCTCAAGGAATTATCATAAAAATAAACTTACTAGCTTTTTTCGGTGGGGGGCTTCTTTGCTAATAAGCGAATGGCGTTCCAGGTGGAACAAGATTTTTTCCGCCCGCCAGCGTTATTTGACTCGTGTATGTCTTCTTCGGCTGGGTGGGTCATTAGGGATAATGGTAATACGATTTACTCCGAGCACAAGTGTCAAATTAATCCCATTCTGAGCTTTCCTCAGCTGGGCTGCGACCTCGACTAATCCTTTGAGCAAATATGCTCGAGAGTTTATTCTGAGGGATCTACCAGGTGATCCGAATCTCGTTCATCTCCGTCTCCTTCGACATCGGGAACGACAAGACAGTTTGATCCTTCTTGGGAGAAGGTGTCTCTTGGCTGCTGCTGCTGTTGGATAGAATCTTCGTTATATTTTTTCTCTTGTATTAAATCCCCTCCAAGACCACGAGCAATGGCTTCAGAAGAGCAGCTGCTGTGGAGTAATCCTTTCCCAAGACTCTTCCTCCCTCCCCTCTCGACCGCGTCTTCAAGCACTTGACATCGTTCGCTTTCCGAAGCAGAGAGAAAACCTGACTCAATCCGGAGTTGATGCAAAGAAATGTAGCAAAAAAAAATAAAATAGAGCATGAAGGAATGGAAAGTGACACTCACACCGAGCACGGAGCCTTCATCAATCATAATCAAACATGTGGTACTGATTTTGAATGGGAGAGATTTATATCCCCCCCCCCCCCTTTCACCCCATGCTGCATCGCGTGTGCCGGTTTATCATAAGAGGCTTTTCAGTATCAAAACACCACCCATTTGAATGGAAAGGCAAATTGCAGACAGCACCAATTTATGCAGGCGACGACGGCAGCAGCATCATCGGCTTGATGGCTCTCTGGAAAGTTGATTAAAATAAGCTTCGCTGTGATGTTCAGTTTTTTTTTATTTTTTTATTTGAGATCTGAATAAATGGAAGCGAAAGAATGAACAATCCTTCTAGCGGTGGAAAAAGTTGGATTTATCCCACGAGTGGTGATACGTGGTTTTAACAAAAAGAGTACTGTGAGGGGCATTCCTACACTTTTTGACTGTTTGGTCCAATTTAGGGCTATTTGCAAAACATCAATATGGATGATACCCCGTTTGGTATAAAGACGTTTGGCATACGGATGTTTAGCCGAATCGACGTTTGACATAAAGACGTTTGACCGAATGGACGTTTGGCCGAATGGACGTTTAGCCGAATCGGCATTTGGCCGAGAAGATACCTTATAAGTTTTCGTTGTGGAGGCCTGATTTTTTTGTTTCTCCTAAACCCATTCTTCCAGGAACTATTTAAATTCAATCTTTTCTAATAATTCAGGTGTCTTATATGGTTAACAATAGAAATTTGAAAATATAACAGTCGAATTCAAATCATATCCTCATTTTCCATCAGATCACAAGTTAGCAGCAATCGCCTTTAGAAAATGGTTTGGATTATAGCGTTCGAAATTTATAATAATTTCGAATAGTTTTTTATAGCTATGTGATGCACCTTTTGACACACTTTTGACCTGATTGCTTGTGCGCGGTATTCCGTTCAGAATGTTTCTGTAAACGGACCACAGCTCTGAGCATGAGCATGAGCATGATTGACCACCCGGATTGCTACTCCGTTTTTGCCAGATCAGCTGTTATTACACAGAGAACCAATAGATGATGCTTGGGACTAACATACATCTTCAATGTGTAAAAACTGGTGATCTCAAACTAAGGCAATACTGGCGCCGGCCCCGTCCGAAGGCTTGTCAAGTAAGGAAAGGGTAGTATGTTGACATGATACTCACTTTATTGGAAGCCACGGAGTCTTTTGCACTTCCACGAGATATTACTGGGATTTTAGATTTGAGGATTGGATAGAAGCAAGGTTCGTTTGGTTAACGATAAGCTGTTGAGTGAAATATTTGAAAATTTCTACCAATTTCCGATTTGAACCGATTCAAACCAACGGTAAGGATGCTATTGGGGCCACTCATAGAGTGTGATTGTGGTTGTTCATTGGGAATACAAAGTGACTTTTATAATAAAGCTGAAAAGCTAGTTTTGACCGGTTTAAACCAACAGTAGGGATGCTATATGGGCCACTCACACAGAGTGATTGTGGTATTTCATAAGGAAAACAAGTCAATTCATCTCAACGCCTGAGAGCCAACTTGAACCGATCTACACCATCTGTTTTAATCTAGGTAAAAGTAAGTATAATCACTCGAAAGATGTTTGATCTGCCAAAACTTGCCTCAATTTAAGATAAAGTTATTGAAAAAGTGACTAAAAATGATTAAAAATCTTCAATAACTTTTCTTATATACATCGTAGCTACACAATCTTCAACAAAGTGTGTGTTTCAATAAAATAAGTAACTTTGTAGAATACTTAAAAGCCTTATTATGATTTTTTTTAAAGTTATTGACCAAAAACTGATTTTTAAGGGCTTTTCATACACAGTGCATCATAGCTCGTCAAAGTTTAGAGATATCGAGTTGCTGGCTTGGGCAAAGTTGCTTGTTTTAGTGTGCTCTACAACTTCTGTGAAAACAACGGCAAGTTTTTGAATTTCTGGGTAGTACCCTGTACATCTGAGAAGCTTTTTGTGGCTTTTTGTGAAATAACCTTATTGAATTCCATCAGTTTTCCTGAAATTCATAATTAATTTATCAAATATATCTGTATTAATATGGTTTTTGTTGTTGTAAGCTCCCAAAATCTAATAGACGCAATAACTTTTGACTTATATCGTTCCAATGTTCGCCATAAATTGAATGGGCGTATGATTAGGAGCATGACACGCTGTAATAAACTCAATTTCTTTTGGATATTTTGCTATCAAACAAAGAGCAGAGAATCGAACAAAGCTGAACAACAAAGACCGTCCACGATACCACAGTGAAGTTTGACAGCTGTGGCCATTTGACCGATTGCTGGTTTTCATGGCAGTGTTATGAAGGTTCTGAAGTGGTCATAACGTCATTTACAAGAAGATTTTCAGAATCTTTAAAGACTGTATTCGCTGAAATTCGGACACACAAAATAGGTCACCAAAAATGTTCCTTGAGCCCGATTCTTTTCAAACTTTCTGGAAATGAAAAACTACTAATTGGTTTAGTTTTGACATCATTGGTTTATTGAACCTCTTCTCCCAACCCAAATGCCCGCACCTTTGCCTTGACCCCCTTCATCAAATTTTGGGCAATGACTTGCTTACTTACTTATAACCACACTTTCTTTAGTTCAAGTTAATTTTCTATCAGTTTTGGAGTTTTAACGGGCTTTGCCTTCATGATTGCCCAAAATTTCTCAATTGGGCGAAGTTCCAGAGTGTTTGGAGGGTTGACGTCTTTTGGTACAAAAACTACCTTATTATCTTTGTACCAGTATAAGACGGGCCAGGCATAGTGGCAAGATGCCAAATCCGGCCAAAACAGTGTCGGGCCATCGTGAGATCTCAAGAAGGGCAGAAGTCGTTTTTGGAGGCATTCGTCCTTGTAGATTTGTCCGTTGACGGTCCCAGTTCTCAGAACGTTTCATTGTTTTTTTGCACAAAACAAACTGAAACTTTCGCCTTTTTCGTAACATCCCTGATCGAAATGTTGGGATAACGCTTAAATTGGTTCAATACCATCTTGGCCTTCTCCGGATTTTTCCGTTTGGTTGTCTTACGGTCCTTGAACGTTGTGATCACATGAGATACGGTTGAATGTGCGATTCCGAGCTGTTTTCCAATCCATCGGTGAGAAGCGTTTGGGTTTTCGAAGTGAGTGCCCAAAATTTGTTGGCGCACTATTTCTTCATTCGAAGCCATCACTGAAATCACTCGACCGATTTTCACGTCTGTCTGTCTGTCTGTCTGTCTATCTGTCTGTCTGTCTGTCTGTCTGTCTGTCTGTCTGTCTATTTGTCTATTTGTCTGACCCTTATAGCCTCGAAAACTACTCAACCGATCGACGTGAAAATTTGTTTGCGAAGGTTTTTTGGGCCAGGGAAGGTTCTTATGATAGTTTGAAACCCCTCCGTCCTCTTAAAAAGAGGGCTTTCATACAAATGAAACACAAATTTCTGCATATCTTCAGAACTAATCAAGTAAAATCAAGTAAAATCAAGTAAAGTTTTGAAAAATGTGCCAATAGTAGTTTGAGACCCCTCCCCCTCCCTTTTGAAAGAGGGGGCTCCAATACAAATGAACACAACTTTTTTCATAACCCGAGAACCAATCAAGCAAAATCGTTAATGTTTTTGAATGCAGAAAATGTTACTAAAGGGTGTTTCGATTAAAGTTTGGTTGACTTAAACTTGACGCGTTTCCCTTCATCAAGCATTAAACAATTTTGAACACCCCTCATTTTGAAAATATGTGCGTGTAGCATCATGCCTCTATTTTGATTTTGAGATTAGCACTTCATTTATCAAAATGTCGTCGAAGGAAGTGAAGCAACGCATCAAAATTTTGCACGTGCATGGCGAAAATCCAAACTTCTCTCGCGCCAAGTTGGCGAAATTGTTGAATATGGTGAAATCAACTGTTGCCAACGTATTAAAAGTGTTCGGTAAACGTTTGTCGACAGCCAGGAAAGCTGGATCCAGGAGAAATCGAACACCCACGACAAAAAAAAGTTGCCCGCGATTTCGAGTGGAACCTGTGGCTTGAAAAGCAACCTTTACATTGCGACCGGAACAGTCAACCAGGAAATTTATCTGAAAGAGTGCCTACAAAAACATCTACTTCCTTTCCTGAAGCGACATAATTGTTCCGTTCTATCTTGGCCGGAATTGGCATCTTGGCATAATGGAACAAAGGCCATGGAGTGTTATGCTGCCAACAACGATCAAGTGGTGCCCAAGGACAAGAACCCTCGCAACACACCAGAACTCCGCCCAATCGAACAATATTGGGCCATCGTCAAGCGGAACCTTAAGAAGACTCAAAAAATTGTTGTGAGCGAGAAACAGCTCAAGGCAAACTGGCGTGCTGCGACAAATAAAGTGGACAAAGAGACTGTACTAAATCTTTTGACAGGTAAAAAGGAAGCTTAGCTGAATATTTTTTCTGTATTCCGTAATAACTGAACTAGAAAAAGAAAAAGAATTTGACTTATTAATAAACACATTACTGTTTGACCACATTTTAATCGGAACACCGCTTAATGTTGTTTTAAGACCAATCCCCCTTTTGTAAGGCTGGGGTCCCAAATGATTGAAACACAAGTTTCTGCATACCTCAACAACTGTGGAGCTTTTAGGATGTAATGTTGTTTTTCTATGGTGGTCTGAGACCCCTTCCACACTTTAAGGGGGGCTCCCATACAAATGAAACCAAAATTTCTGCATAACTCGAGAACTAATCATGCAAATGGAACCAAATTTGGCATTTGGGGGGTTTCGGAGGAAATGATTGTATGTTGGTTACGAAAACATGCATGTAGGCATGTTTTGAGTTCTTTTTTCGTTTTATTTATCAATTTCTCCTCAGTTTTCGCGACAATATTGTTGAAGTAGATCTTACGTTTCAGGTTGGCCCAGAAATTCTCGATGGGACGCAACCGACTTGGGTACCACATCGCTATACAGCCACTCCATCTCCTTCAACCATCGCTTCGAGCAGTGGGCCGACGCCAGATCCGACCAGAACACCGCGTTTTTACCCTTATGGTCTTTGACTCATGGATTTCTATGATTGATGCTGCATGGGTAGTTTTGTCAGTGCGGGTAAAGGTAAACCCAGGGTTACACCCTGTTCACACTACAACTTATATTACGTGATATAGACTATCTTGATATCAGCCTCTATAGAGTTTTCACTGGAAATAATGTGCATGGCATTTGATATCAAGATACTCTTAATCACGTAATATAGGTTGTAGTGTGAACGGGGTGTTAGTCGCTTAGAACAGTGTGCCAGCCACGATGTTCTACACATTAGACGAATAAGTTTCATGACTACGGCACTTCGAATTTCAATCCATACCACTATTTTCAATCCATGGTACACTGAGGAACACTTTTGACAGTTGAGCTTATAGAAATAAGAAAACAGCAACCTTGCCAATATTTATTGCCTGGTTGCCGGACTCAGCAGAAAATAACATTTTGGGCTGTCAACACATCGGCACCTTCGGCACATTCCCAGAACGTTGCAAATCTTGTAGACACACTCAAAAAAAGAGACACAGGAGAAAAGAGTGCTGAGCGATCGACCCCTTGAGGTAAACCCATGAAAAATCGGCAATTTTGGTACATTTTTTTTTATCCAACATTGAAGACATAATTTCACGTCACATTATTACTTTAAACTGTCCCTGTAGCTTATTTGCTTCTGTGATTTAGCAGTGAATATTATAATGAGTTTCAAGGACATAGAATAAGCAGTATATTAAGGTAGCAATTTTTTAAACATTGTATAACAATTACAAATAATGTATTCATGAAAAAATCCGAGAGAAGCAATAAGTCTGTTTCCATAAAAATATGTTAACTGATTGACAAATGAGTGATCATCACATTGCAAAACAAATTACATTTACATGTTGGCTATTTTGGGTGCTTTGCCTCTCAATAATAAGTTTAAATAAACATTTATCTGCAGTGAAAGCTGTATATGTTTGATTTTGCTTGGTTTAAATTATTTTTCCAAGATTGGTATCAGATCTACGTTGATTTTTTCCAATATGAATATGTATTTGTATCAATAAAAAAGATGATAAATAGATGAAGCTCTACAAACAAAATTTTCAAACGAACCAACTGGATAAGTACCAGCTAATGCAGAGTACAGATTCAGCTCTACGTAATTAGTGAAATGGTAAATCTCGCACATACATATTGTCTTCGTAGAACTGGCAGATACACAATGGTATAAGAAGGAAAAAGCTCACCCAGTTTTGAAAGACAGCTCGAGTCATAGCCACAGCGGTTATCATCCAAATTCGGTCCAATCGCTTCTCAGATCAGTTGAGGAATTCACTCAGGAAATCATGAAACAAACTTAACCTCATGATGAATTCATAGCCCTTCTGACGCATAGCCGTATGAATCTCGTCAACCAACGTCAACAGTGAAGCTAATATATTCACTCCGGAGAAAAATAAACTTAATGGCTGTCTTGTCCATTGAGCAACATCGGCAATTTTCTACACTTGCAGAGTCGTTTGAAGATCACAAATTTATAAACTTTAAATAAAATTTAAAATGAAAGCAAGGAAAAATGACCCAAGAAAATGTTTCGCATCTTATGCCTTGTTCAGACTACAGGCTTGTAACATAATACAAAGGGAGTTTTGAACAGTATCCACAAAAAAAATGTCATCAAGATAGCCTTGTATTATGTTAGTACGCTGTAGTATGAACCTAGGACAGGACCTGCCAGCTCAGAGAGAGATGACCTCTTATAAATTTATGATTGCTATGATTCGGGAGTCGCTCCAGTGTTGCCAGATATGTTTACCCAGTAATCCCATTGAAAATAAAGTAATTAAAAACATTTCTTTTGTCGTTCGGGAAATGAACCTGCATCAAACTAAACGCTAATTGATAAGGTTTCAATGAATTTCATTGATGCTCACGCTGTAAATTCTGCTGTGGGGAGAAATCTTGAGCAAGAGAATGTCTTCCTCACGTGCGTTCCCAATGCAGGCCTTCACCCACTTTCAGCGAACGATTGGATCTCTCGGGAACCGATGAACATGGAGACCCGCAATTTATCGCTTTGCACTTCATTTCGAACTGATTTAAAATAAACCACTGCAAAAGTGAACTTTTGTTCTAGTTGTCACAAACGAAAAAAGTGAAAAAGCAGTGACTACTAGCAACACCGCCAAACCAGCAACAAACTGCCTGCTTGTAACATAACTCGACGGAGGCGGTAGAGGTGGTTGTCAAAGCGACCAATAAAAAACGTTAATGGTCTTGTTTTTGCACTGACAGCTGGCAGGTCCTGTCCTAGGTATGAACAAGGCATTACATCAAGCTGCGCACAGTACGATCTTCAATATGACTGCTGTCGAAGACATGATGTCAAACCCGGAGATTACAACATTCGGGTTGGCCAGGAGGAGAAAGAATGCAGACTGGTTATACGAAGTTCAGCGCACATCAGGATAGGAACGAAAACGGTCTCAGTCAGAGCTTAAAAATATCATATTCAATTCTCAAATTGTACCCCAACTGAGTCAAAATATTAGTCATCAGGCACTGTTTTTAGCGAACATGAAGTGAACACAAATTTACTTTCATGAATCTCTTGTGCAAGATGAGTCAACTTGTTTTGTGTTCCTTTACTTTGATCATTCATTCTTTCCAGAAAGCAGTGAATGTACGTAAGAGCAAACAACTCATTCAATTTCAACGTTCTACCGTAAAGACGAAAGAACAGTCATTCATTTGGAGAATCGATAAAGTTGAAAAAACCAAAACTTCTCGAATCGATCCTGCAAATGCCTTTTCTCGAACAAATGGCCCACAAACTCTGTAACGATTTCAGCCATTTGGCCTTTTGGCTTCCTTTGCCTTCAGCCATGTTCAGGAATACTAAAAAATCACTCACGAACGCAAAAATGAATGACTGGTTACAAGAACATTCAGTCAAGCAACCAAAATCTCTTGAGGCTTGAATAGCCGTGTGCTTTGCTGTGGTGTGAATAAGTTGTGTGGAACACAAGGACAACGGAATGACTGAGCATAGCAAAATAGTAAACACGAATATATTGCGTGACTGATATAACGGAATGAAGAGGGCGAAAATTGTACCTACTGAATATGTTTTTTACTCGTCGTTCACGACGGGTGTCAATTTTTTCGAGCTCTGATCCACACACCCGACCTCATAAATACTAGACCTACTGTGATTTGCCCTTCCAGTTGAGCACTCGACACTGAAGAAGTCTGCAAATCGCAGATGATATAGGCCTATCTGTCAAAAGATGAGCTTCTCGAGTAACACCTCATCATGATTTAATGTTGAGCAAGCTTCTATATAACCAAATCTAGTAATATTAAAGTTTTTTCAACCGTTATAAAACTTGTGTGTTGCTTGGGTTTTTCTAGCGGAATGTAAAGTAATGCTCGCGTTTACTAGTGATAATTTGATAAAAATATTTTAATGTTTTTTTTTTATTGTTTTAAAAAGTGATCAAATGAAGTGCCAATTTAAATTCTCCTAGTTTCCCAATCACAATTGTTCTACTTATACGTTCAAAAAAGATTTTGAAATAGTGTTTCTCAAAAAAAAAGGGAAAGTGAACACCAGATATCTTTTTATGCGTAAACAATCTTTGTGACATTTTTTTAAGTACTACTCAGAACTTGACGTATAATTCAAAAAGTAGGAATGTAGTTCAACAAAGACGTATTGTGAACTTTTACGCTGATTAAAAGTACGGATAGTACTTTGATTGAACTTTGTGCAAGTTTGAAACTAACAACATATGAACTTGAAGGTTGAGTTGAATAGCAACGAAAAACTTTTCCTGAACTTTTAAGTTGCTTTAGATGGAAATGATACTTTGAAGAAATTAAAGTTCTGCTTATACAAGAAGTGTCTTGTTATTCCGCAAAATAGTTCCATGAAACTAAATTTCAACTAAATGTAAACTTAAGAGTTCTAATCTAAAGGAAAATTTGAACTTTTGGTATTTCGAGAGCGAACTTTAGCTCCTTCTTGAACTAGTTGATTTGACATTGAAACGATTGGCTTTATAATAACAAAATTGATCCTTTATGACCGTAAATTTGGTAGTTGAACAAGTATTTCACTCCAATTGAGGGGTATTGTGGTTATTGTTTTTTATTATTGTGAGGTTTTCCTAAAACTCAGCATAATTGTAATAGCACAAAATCTATTTTCGTTAACAGCAGCATCTAAAATAACCATGTCTCATATTTGTCAGTGAAATCTTATTAAACGATTTGAACTCCAAGCACAACATGTTCGATGTATCTGATGATTTTTTTTCGAAACTTATTTCCCCAGTTTAATTCACTGCATTCATGCGTACACTCGGTGGAATCAAAATTCAAACACAGTCGTTGCTAAACACTCCAAATACCAAACAAAACAGCAGCTCTGACGACAACTTTCCAATAATCAAACATCCATCCCCAATCCCTGATTAATGCCTCTCCATTCATCCTGCGCATCGAACTGCATTCTAAATTAAGCACAGAAATGCACATTTCCCTCAAATGACACAAAACAACCATGTACCGAGCAGCCTGTTCCGTCACATGGTCCTACAACCCATTCTCAAACAGAGCACGTCCCTCCGTCATCAATGTCACGATTGTCACGTGAAATGAAATCGTCCTCTCGCTCACTCACTTCTCTCCTTCTCAACCTCCGTCCCATTCTAATTACCCCAGTCAGTCAGTCGATTTATCCGCATTTGCCTGCTGCAACTTGCCGGCCCCCCGTTTTCTGCATTCTGCGGAAAAACACGACCAACAAATGCGCCCAAACGAGATCGGGATTAAATTTTTAATTTCATCCTCACCTCACTGAATGGGAAAACACACTCTCAGTCAGCTCGAGTCAGTCAGTCAGTCAGTCAGTCAGTGTGTGAAGGTTGGGGTTTAGTTTGGTTCGGCACTTTTCAAAACCAGTTCAAGGACAAAATTCCACACAAACACTGGCACAAATAGTCCGACATGGGAAGACAACAAGGGACTCACTCAAACACACACACACACTCACTCGCTTGGGGGAATAAAGTTCTCGTGGGTAAATGTACGTCATTCCGTGCACGACAGGCGCCCTTCAGGAATAAATTACCATACATGCAAGCCCCCAGCACATTTGGGGGCCCTATCAGGTGTGTACGATTGTTTTCACGGTTTAGCGTCACGCGATTTCATGGAAAATTTAGGCTTTCCCTCACGCCACCCATGCACTTTGGCAGGAGGCTTCCGAGCGGGCAGCAAGTCATGGAAAAGCAAAGAAAACAAACCTTTGACATTTGACAACCCCTTGTTTGTTTGGGTTGGATTCAATCTTTGATTCCCCTTCGGAATGATTTTGATTTTCCTCGATGATCACTTCACTAGTTCACATTTCAAAACAGCTGTCGTCGGATTCAATCAAAACACGCGCACTATTTATCTTCCATCGCGTAACTAATTCACCACATCCACATCCAAATCCCGGGAATCACTCACGTGCTGTCAGCAAGAAGCATCATCCTTTCGATTTGTCACCTGGAACTAAGTAATCCTTCTCAAAAGCCTGTTGTTTCCGTTTTTCTGCTACCAGAAGCGGAGAATCACATTCACACTTGACACAGCATCCTTGCCTTAGGACTGGCTCATCATCATTCCGTCACACACCGTACCAGAAAATCACAATCCTCTGCTCTCGGCTGCTCAGCTCTCATTTTCTTCCGAAAAAAAACTCCAACTCTCTCCCACTCTCCTGCTGGGGTCTCTTCAATCCACTACGAGTAGTAGTAGGCCAGCAGCTCCAGTTCCCTAGTAACCGAGTTTTCTCACTTTCACAGTGTCCAATCTCAAACCATCATGCGTCTCCTTCATTTATGCAACCCCAGCGAGTGGGTACTGTTTCAAACTTAAACTCCACCTGAGACCCGCTAATTATACATCTTCTTCCATCCACGAACCACTGCGCGAAGGATCTTTTCCCAGGCCACAAACGGACCGACGAGGCGACGTTGACCGCGACAACGACGACGACGACCTTACCACCGAACCGAACACGGGCAAATCTGATTCTCGACTGACGGCCGAAGTTGGAGCCCGAACCGTGGTAGGTTATGAAACTCTCCCCCCAACAAGTACGGGACCAACAAACTCACGAGAGCACGCTTTTCCTCTCCTGACGAGGGAAAAACCCGCACCCGATGGGGGAAGTTTGCACTTCAGGATTCACGTGATGTTTTTCCACCCGGAGCTCTCACCAATATCCGCTCACCGCAGCACTTCGGCGTATTTGTGCGGTCGGATGAACACGACGGATTCACCGCACGGGACGACGACCACCCCACTTGAAGTGGGCTCTGTTTTGATGACGACAACAGGATTCTCAATTTCCCCACCCAGGCAGAGAGCAAAACAACAACCACTGCAAGCTGGCTCAGCTGGTAAAAGAGGGGGGTAGGGATGGGTTGTTTATGCGAAAATTTCTGCCACGATGAATGATGATGTCAGAGTCAGATCAGGACAAACAACAACAGAATCCGCTCGGGCAGGAGTAATTGCGCTGGAAAAGCATGCGTTGTGAGAAAGTGTGGATTTTCGCTCGGAGTGGATGAGTTTCAGGCTCTCCTGTAGTGACCTGTGGACATACCTTCGGGATGCTGGAGATGCGCGGAGGATGAAAAGTGGGAGATTTTGCGAAAGTTTAGTGTTTAGAAATTGATCTGAAAGGAACAGTTTGACAGGGCCCATAGTGGAACATAGGGGTCAGTTACAAAAATCGAGTCGAGCAGCGCATTACAAAAGCCGTCTGAATCTGATCTAGTCGGCATCCGAACTCGACTTGTAACCGTACCGACGAAACTACCCTGCAGCATCAATCATAGTAACCGATGAGTTAGCAGATACAATTTGACAGCTCTATCAGTTGTGATGGCAAAAACAGTGAAGCAACTCCGTCCAGAAGTGTGCGCGTTCAAAGAACGGCACCCTGGCGCGTCGAAAACGGACATCGTGCGGAACTTTGTGGACGCCGGATGCGCCCGTTCCGGCATCTACAACATCTTGGCACTGTTAGACAACAATCAGAGCATCGAAAGAAAGTCTGGTTCCGGAAGGCCAACGACCATGAGCGACAAGAACCTCCAGTGCCTACATCGCTGCGTGCGCTTTGCCGGGTGGTCAATTCAACCGGCCAAACAGTGAAAAAGTACCAGGCGAACATGAACATACATGTCAGAAAGCGGAAGTCACGTCCACTGGTTTCGGAGCTGCAGGCAATGACGCAGCGGCACCGGTGAATAAGATGGTCAACTCGATTTTCCCGGCAAATCTCGACGTGGCGGGGGTGATGGACGAAGAGACCTATCTCACTCTGGATGGCAACGGCTGGCAGGGCACTTCGTATTTTACTTTCCCCACGAAGGATGTCAAAGCTGCCCCTCTTTCGCTCCGGACTGGCCGTGAACGGGAAGATTTATAGTACGAAATTCCCGCCGGAAGTTGCGTCGTTCATCAAGAAGCACCATAAGGGCGAAGACGCGGTGTTCTGGCCGGATCTGGCGTCAGCCCACTACTCGAAGTGATCGTTGGAGCAGATGGCACGGCTGAATATCGATGTGGTACCCAAGTTAGCGAACCCATTCAACGTCCCCCAGCTGCGTCTCATCGAGAATTTCTGGACCATCCTGAAGCGTAAGATCTCCAACAATTTTGTCGCGAAAACTGAGGAGGAATTGATAAATAATACGAAGAAAGAACTCAAAAACATGCCTACTAGCATGTTTTCGTCCACCATGGTGAATGTTTCGGTTAACTAACGGAAGGCCGCTCGCAAGGGCGTAGAATTTTTTGGTATTTACCATATTTTAATATGGCGTCATGAGCAATGAATATCATTACGGTAATATGAATGATTTTTTGATAGACCGCTTCATCGGTTTGACTATTGAATTTCAGGGAAGCTCTTTCCAGATGTTCTGCAAAGCTTTTTGCCATAATGTCAGTTTCTGAAAGGTTCCTCCTGAACATAGGGAAAGATTCCTCATGAACTTCTTGGAAGTCACTTCTGATTTTCTTGAAAATTCACATCTTGCAACCCAACCCAACCTTCCAAAAGCAGTTGGTAAGTTTTTTTTCTTCAGAATCTAGTTACTCTTCAAACTTCTAATAAGTCCCATCCTGAACTTTGTCCAAAGCTTTGGGAAAGTTCTCTCTAGAATTACTTGGAAAATTGTCCTAAAGTTGTTGGAAGTTTCTTCCTGAACTTCTGAGAAGTCCTTTTTTGTACCAAAGGGAAACTTACTTCTAACCTTCGGAAAAGCTTTTTCCTGGATTTCTAAGAAATTCCTGCTTGTACTACTAGGAAGTTCCCACTATACTTCTGAAATGTATTTTTCCTGTGTTTCTCAGGTATCCAGGCAATTCCTAAACTTCGAGAAAGCTCCATTCTCAAATCCTCGGATGTTCAATTCTGATCTTCTGGAAAGCACTCTAACACTTCTGGGTTGTGCAAACTAAGCTTTTGGAAAGTTTTTTCCGGATCTTCTGGGATGTCCTCTCCTGAACTTCAGAGAAGTTCTTCCCTGGATTATGTGAGAAATTTCTTCTTAAACTTATGTGTAGTGCCATCTTTTATAAGTTATTTTTTTCCAGAAATTTGGGGAAATTTTTCCCTGAGCTTAGTGTTTCTGAACTTCTGAACTTCGAGGAAAATTGTGATGAAACATTGTGAAAATCGATTCCAGAATGTTTAGGATTTGTAGGAAGTTTCTTCCTGAAATTCTGAGAAGTCGTCGTCTGAAATTTGGGGAGTTTTCTCTTCTGAAAAATTCTTGCTCAAAATTCAAGAAAGCATGCTCCCAACGCTTCTGAATTGTTTTTTTTTTCTGTCGATTGGAGAGGATTTTTCTTGAACTTCAAGAAATCCTCATTCTGAAATTCTGAAATATTTTCTTCTAAAATTTGGGAAAGCACTCCCAAGCAACACATCTCTGTCGTAATTGGTTGCAGAAACTTGATTGTCACTTAATTGAGACACATTGCAGTTACTTTGACTTATTTGCAATAAGTGTGCTACTAGGGTCTCTAGCACTTCTGGAAAGTTCCATCTTAAATTTTTGGATTTTTCTTCGGGTACTTCTGGAAAATCCTTTCCTTAACTTCAGAGAACTTATCTTCTGAACTTCTAACCGTATCGTCTTGAACTTTGAGGAAGTTTGTTCCAGAATTTTTTAAAAATTATTGGTGGTGCCCTTCCTGGTTAGTTTCTTGCTGAAATTCTAGGAAGTTTTCTCCTAAACTTCTGGGTAGTTTCATCTTGAATTTCTGGGAAAAACTCCAGAACCTCTGGAAAGTTCCAAACTTTCAAGAAATACTTTTCCCTTAACTTCTTCCTGAGGCTCTGAGAAGTCCTCTCCCCATTTTTGGACAAGATCTCTCCTGAACTTCTGGAAAGTATGACCTTGAACTTCAAGGGCGTTTGGTCCTGAGTATTTTGGAATATTACTGCTTGAACTACGAAGAAGTGGTAGTCATAAGCCACGTAGACTTTTCTTTGGGGAAGAGTCTGTCTGGCAAAAGACTTCGCTCCATACAAAATTTCAAAAAAAAATATGGAGAAAATGAGTCTATGTGGTTTATGAACAGGTCCCTACACTCTTCTTATGAGTATCCGATCAACCACCGATTGAGTTTGAGAGCCAATGTTAGGATTACAAATGTAAAAGTATGCAAACGAGAAAATAGAATTTACTTTTTGATATTCCGACCACGGGCACATTGGTTCTTCTTTCTAAGTGTTAAAAATAAATAAATAAATAGAAATAAATAAATAAAACAAAGAACTTACCGAAGGTGGTATTTACCATATTTTAATATGGCGTCATAAGCAATCAATATCATTATGATAATATGAATGATTTTTGAATAGACTGCTTCATCGATTTGTCTCTTGAATGTTAGGGAAGCTCTTTCCAGATGTTCTGCAATGCTTTTAGCCATAAATATGGAAAGTTTCGTCCTGAACTTTTTGGCAGTCACTTTTGGTTTCCTTGGAAATTCGCATCTTGCAACCCAACCCAACCTTCTAGAAGCAGTTGGTAAGTTTTTTTTTCAGAATTTAGTTACTCTTTAAACTTCAAAACTTTGGGAAAGTTCTCTCTGGAATTTCTTGGAAAATCGTCTTAAAGATGTTCGAAGTTTCTTCCTGAATTTCTGAGAGGTCCTCTTCGGAACCTAAGGAAAATTTACTTCTGAACTTCAGAAAAGATTGTTCCTGGATTTCTGAGAAATTCCTGCTTGAATTACTAGGAAGTACCCACTATACTTCTGAAAAGTTTTTTTTTTCCTGTTTTTCTCAGAAGTATCCACCTGAAGTTCCGGCAATTTCTGAACTTCGAGAAGACTTCATTCTCAAATCCTGGGATGTTATCTTCAGGAAAGCACTTTAGCACTTCTGGTTAGTGCCAGCTAAGCTTTTGAAAAGTTTCTTCCGGATCTTCTGGGAGGTCCTCCGCTGAACTTAAGAGAAGATCTTCCCTGGATTTTTTGAGAAATTTCTTATTGAACTTATATGTAGTGCCATCTCGAATAAGTTTTTTCCTGAGCTTAGCGTTTCAAAACTTCCGGATTCCGGAAAAAATGAAATGAAACATTGGGAAATCGATTCCAGAATTTCCAGGAAAATACCCCTAAAATTTGTAGGAAGTTTTTTCCTGAACTTCTGAGAAGTCGTCGTCTGAAATTTGGGGAGTTTTATTTTAAGAAAAACACTTGCTCGAAATGCTTCTGATATGTTTTCTGTTCATTGGAGAGGATTCTTCTTGAACCTCAAGAAATCCCATAGGTCTCGACGTCCATCGATATACATGCATCCGGTCGCTGATAAACTAGCAAATACAATTTCTGGGCCCTTTTTTGCTGTGCATTAACACTGTTCTGCACTTTGTTTTCAGATTTTCTGCTTCTTGTAGGTCTTCAGGTTATTCCGTTTCTTCATACGTTGAATCATTCCAACGCTGATTACTGCTTTTTTGGCTAAGTCACGTATCGATATTGTTTTTATCCACCGAATTAGAGCTACCACTTTCTGATCCAGTCAAGGGTTGGAAAATCCCGGTTTTCTACCTCTTTCTGGCACAGTTCATCCAAAAAACAGTGTTCTTCAAACTTGGTAAAAGCCGGATTTTACACTCACTTGGTGAATTCCAAAGCACTTCGCCAATTGTCACATCGTTACACCCTTCTCACGTAACAATTTGTCCAAAACCCTCATTTTCACGTCTTTTTCAATGCACGGCATTTTGAAAACGAAGATTGTAAACCGTGCAAACAAGTAAACATACGAAAGTTGACAGTCAAACGCCCTGCATGCTATGATGACCACATGAAAACCATCACAAATACACATGTACAACGCAAATGTACGTTGATAGCTTATTGTCGATACATTCCTTATTCACATTCACGCATATCAAATGCGCTGGTATTGAAGATGTAACTGCTTCGATTGCGTTTACGAGCATGTTAGAACTTGATTTCCACAGCTAGCCCCTGAAGTGACTTGCTTTGTTTTAGACTTACACAATCACCCCAACTGAGTTAGATTTAGAATGCAGAGCCTATCGTTCTGTTTTGGCCGTGCTTGAAAAGCCATGCTTCTTTGTGGTTGTGTTTTTGGTCCTCGTCTGTAAGGCTCACGTTTCGATTGTTGAGCAACGATAGTCACAATCATAGTCATAGTTTGTAAATAGATGTGCTCTTGACTGTCCTGTAAGTGTCGTGAGATTTTCCATCTCTGGTTGTCACTGAATGTTATTCGTCCGGCTTTTTCAAAGGTACTATTTGCTACGTTGCTTTACTTTTTTGATATCGGTTCGAATAGTTATAATGTTTGGTTAGAATGATGGCCGATGCGTTCTGGCAAGCGGCCACAGACAGAAGAACGGGATTGACAAGCACTTTTATGGAGCTTCTCTTCCTTAGTTATCATTTTGGAAGAACGTCAAGCTACTATCAGCTGATTGAAAGGCTGATGGCTGACCCACAATTGATACGATGCGGATGCGTTTGCGTGAATTTGACAGTTTTCCCATACCCATTTGTTAAAAAGTGGATAAATTCAATTTTTGAGCAGATCCACTTTTAACGAAAATTTAGTAACATTTCCGTGAGAAAAAAAGAGATAGCATACATACAATTGTACTCAAACATTGAGTACAGTGAAGCGAGAGTGTAGGTTTTCTGTCAAATTTACGTCAACGCATCCGCAACGTATCAATTCAGCGCCAACATTAGATAAGGGCGAATCTGCTTTTGTAAACAATAGCTTTCGAGGTCGTTTTCTCATGAACAAATGGTCACAAATACAAATTAAACACTCTTTAAGGAAGATGAGCTTTATCTCTATCCGCTGATATATTTAATTTTAATGAATTGTATTCAACTTCTGATAAATTAGCGACAAAGTGTTTGTTTACAAAAGCAGATTCGCCCTATTCAAATGTTGGTGCTGAATTGTGAAGAGTCTCCCACAATTGCTACGTTGCGGATGCATTTGCGTGAATTTGACAGAAAACCCATGGGAAAACTGTCAAATTCACCACAAACGCATCCGCAACGTATCAATTGTGGGCTAGCCATGAGAATTATAAAGAATGCGTTTCCTCTTTCTGTTCTTGTGCGTTCTCCAAGTTATCAACCTGTCCGACCATTTGCCTAAGAACGACAGAAGATGCGATTTAGAAGGCGTCACTATGGATACTTACCTTACCAATCAGGCCAAGACCTGGGTGTCCTCTGCTGTATACAGAAGTCACTCCAGTTCACACTGCCCATGACTGTAGTATGGCTGTCTCGCAGACAGCAGAGGGTTCGTAGACAACGTTCGACTAGATTATTCCACCTTTCCAGTTGTGCGCTTTTTCCTCCTCGTATCAGTGGGTTTGTTCTAGAGAACCATTTTTACCGGGCTGTCGTCCGACATACTTACAACATACTCAGCCCATCGTAGATGACCGGTTTTGAGGTGTTGACGATGGGAGCTCCTCCCTGCAACACACGCAATTCTTGATTCATTTGCGTTTTTCATGTTCCGTCAACGATCTGCACTCCACCGTAGATCATAAGTAGCAACATCCGTTCAAAGCCACCGAGAATTTGTTGATAATCCGCGAGCATAGTCCATGTTTTGTGGCCGTAGAGGACTACCGGTCAAATGAATGTTTTATTGATTATCAATTTTGTAGTACGGCAAACTCTGTTCAATCGAAGCGTCCATCAAAGTCTAAAGTAGGCACGGTTTCAACCCCAAAGGCGTCTTTGATGCATTTATTTACACATAAATTCGTCTCATCTCATCACCCTCGATCTGATACGTTCATAAATTTTCCTGTTTTTAATTCCATCGAATCAATACACTCTTCAAAATTTGCATAGAAGTTACAACTTTTCTTAGACAAATACTAATAACGTGCTTTAAATTCGTAGTTCATGTATTCAATAAATATGATATGCATTATTTCAAGTTTATTAGGTGGTAAACATTTTCAGGAGATGCTGGATTTCCACAGGTACCAGTATCCACCCGCGTTTATGCCATTGATGTCTCTTCTCGCTTTTTTAATTCAGTTTCGTCTATTCAAGCTTAAGTTTAAGTTTTGCATTCAAATGATAAATAAACACTCACTTTTTTGCTATTTGGATCCAAGCCGCATTGGTTTTAATGAATCGAGCTCTTGGCCAATTTCTTCCCACTTCTGCTTTATACTTGTTTTGCCGGTTCCAACTTCCCAAAAGCCTCTGGCGATGTTCACATTTTCATTTCACTTTTATAATAAGCACGGTACACTGAAACTATTGTAGATCAGATAGGAATAATGTCTGCCATGGTTGAAAGTTAGCAATGCAATGGGATAAAAATTATGTTTGATGTCTCGCAACAAATAACAACTACATTGGGACGCAAATCACAGTGCTACTATGATCGCTATGCGAAATCCACCCTGGAATGGTACAGAGGTCAAATACGTGCCAAAAACAGAGAATTCACTGAACTGTCCCGAACTTTGTCTAATAGAGAAGTACTGGGCTCTAGTTAAGCGGAAACTATTCGAAAGAAGAAAGAAAATAGTACCGATGATTTCAAGAGAAAATGGAAAATCATCACGTCGGGCATATCTGAGGATACCGTACGGAACCTGATGATGGGTGTATCACAGAAAATTCGAGAATTTTACAGAAAGAAGGATTAACATATGAACACGTACGTCCCCAACGCTTCTGAAACAGAAAAATTCAAATTTAAAATATACTCCATCGCTGGCCATTGAATTTTAATGCGGTTGTTTGCAATAGATCACAAAATTATCCAAGGATGGTGGACACAATATTTTTACATGGAAAATATGGCATGCGGCATATCAAATTTCAATATTTTCCAATTCAAAAGAAGCCCTGCGGGATCCGAGTTCCTCCAGAAAAGTGGCCATATTCAAATCTTTTCTAAAACCTGGCTTGCAACACATCAAACTTCATGATTTTGCAAAACTTGGTCTTCGGAAGACATTCTGAGGATTTCCGACCATACTGGCCTCTTAAGAAGCTCTTGCGGGAACTTTGTCTTCGGAAGGCATTCTTCGAATACCTTACCATATATCTAACCAAATAATTTTTCAGGACGCTTTATCTCGCTGCTTATGGAAACATTGAACAAAGTTGACCGCGCCTCACTTTTGAAATCCGTCCTTCGTCTTCGTACACTTTTTCTGAATTGTCTTTAGTGCACTAAAATGTGCTTGTCTTTTCCAGCTCGACCGTATTCTTTTGAAAAAAATGGTTTAGTTGGGACATGTACTGCTAGCCGAGACAAGCATAGTTAGAAGGTCTTATGTCAAAACAAATGTTTTAAGTTTGCAGTTGGAACGGGATTTTCGTTTTTGTTTTTGTTTTGGTGTGAATTATTTTTGTGGAAAATTTTGAATGACTCGGAATCCGACAATATAAGCTTCGCGGATCCGGAATCAGCCTGGGTAGAAAAGGATATTGATCCATATTGATCCAAAGACAAAGGTTTGCAAAATCATATAATTTGATATATTGCAAGCTAGGTTTTGGAAACAAATTGAATTTGGACACCTTTCCGGAGGAACTCGGATGTCGCAGGGCCACTCAAAGTGGCCAGTATGGTCAGACACCCTAAGAATGTCCTCTGTTAGTCTGTAGCGGACTAAGTCCGCCACTTCAAGACTAAGTCCGCCACTTCAACAGGCCTTCAACCTACCCCGCAGTGGGATGTTGAGCAAAAATGTCGTTGGTTCGAGTACCACTGTACACATGCCCTTTTCGCTCAATTTTCCTAAAACATCTGCTATAGTTTCAAGCCTGCCGCACACTACGTGGAACTATCAAAACTTTCTCTTCATATCTTTCAGTCTAGCCAAAAACATAATGTTCACTCCTGGTGCCTCCTTGGTGATGAGCGAACATCTCCTTCTACATCATAATCGTTACTCCTCGCACGGAGAATATATAACATAACAATTAATGTATTACTTTGTTGATGTTCATTCAGGACGAATACACTGGAAACACAGTAAGTTCGATCACAGTTAGCTGCTGCTTGGATATGCTTCTCTCTTCCGTCAAAATCTATTTTCCCAAATGGGTACAAACCAATTTTTTTTTATCCTATTACCGTTTTAAACCAACAATAAGGATGCAGTGGGATTCTAACTTTATTTTGAAAACAAGAACATTTCTTTCAGTTTCTAGGCTCGAAAATCAACAAAGACTCATCCGACACTACAGAAACTTTTGTCTTTGTGGTTCCACCCATAGCTCAGTCGGAATTGGCGCTGCTCCGAACATCTCCAACATCATGCTAGAGGTGGCTGTTTTTGATTAACGATCTGATCTAGGAATTTTTCGAATGGAAAGCTTCTCCATTCTCTGGGCAAAGGGTAACTTGTAACACTACGCTAAATTTATGATGAAGATGAGAGCAGGAGAACTCCCTATAACACTGGAATAATTTGAAAAATAAGTTGATCAAGATTCCATTGTAGTTTGTAATATTGGAGCTCCTATATCAAGCGCCGAAAACAATGGGTGAATCCGTTAAAAAAAACAATTGCTCAAGATCCGGAAGATCAGCCTTGATTACTTTTAAAAAAATTGAAAATGATTATTTTTAACTATCCACTAGAGTAAGCAAATCATTTTAGAGATTCCGCTGATTCGTCTGAGTCTCACAGACTTCTTTAGTGTTGAGTGTCGAGTAGTTTGGAAGAGTTTTCCAGTTTTTTTCAATGTTACTAAAAAAGGTTTTTAAACAGCTATGACTATCAACTATGTAAGGTACTTTATTGATATTGTGTTGTGTGGTGTGTTGTTTGTGGGATGAAGGTATATACTTAAACAGGCACGAATACCCGTTTCCTTGTTCTTTGATAATTTTTTTTTGGAATTTTGATTGTAAATTTCTACTCTATCTGCTACATTAAGTTTCCAAAAGCTTGTGATATGTCTTTAAAATTTGTATGCTGTTATTGAAGTTTTTTTTTAAACACTTAAAAAAACAATTTTACAAGCGTATAAGTAGAACGATTGTAATTGGAAAACTAGCAAAAGTTAAATTAACACTTCACACTTCACACTTAGTAAACACACACTAAGTTAACACACAGAGTCAACTTTGTGGAGTTAGGTTGATCCGATACTGAGGAAATAGTCCTGGTAATGGTTTGATCAGTGGCATTCGTATTATGACCTGTAACCGTAACTTTGTCTACTTCTGGGAAATCCTGGTTGGATTTGAAACTATCCTTACAGGCAACATCAGCCTCTAACGAGGTTTTATTTTGATCACAGATCAACTGCCTCTGTCTCCCACAACCGCCATCACTCGTGTTTGCTCCGTCTCCCTCACTCCACCGACAAACGGCTCAGCAGGTTTTTTCGGAGGTTGTTTGCGGATTTAGGCGTTGCCGAATTTGAAATCATCCATGAAACTTTTCATGGAAATACATAAATCATCAGACATTGAAGTTTTCCAAAAATAAGATGATAATTTCTTTATTTGGTGTACAAAAAGCGTGCTAGAGATTGACGTAAAAAAGTGCATCTCAGTCTCATTCACTAGAAAGCGCAATGTAAAGCAAGACACCATCACTATAGGTCAGCAAACTGTTGAAAGATGTTGATCAAGTTAGAGATAAAGGAGTCATACTTGATTCCGAGCTTACTTTTGTAGAAATTTACAAGGCAAGTAATATGCTAGGGTTCATCAAAAGGTTTAGTTTTCATTCACAGATAAAAAGAAACATTGAATTTTCTGCGTTATCTAATGCACATAAAGGGAATGCTAGATTCTGCAAAAAAAATAATGGGATATTTCATGCCAATATAAACCAGATTACGCCTGAATCTTGCCTGTGAAGAAGATCTAAGTAGGCACCAACAATCCCAGCAAGAAAAATGTTAGAGTTAGACGTAGTTAGAACTACGTTAGACGTTACCAACATAAAGCTTTAAGTAATAGTTGCATGCTTTCAGGAGGATTTTTATACGCTACGCTGTCATTCTCATTTCAACGAGCTTAACCTTACTAAGTCGAGATTCCCACTGACGACGCAAAAGTATGACATCACAAATCATTTCAAAACCTCGAATCGAAGTCTTGCGGCGTGAGGAAAATGTCGACAAGATGTTTTGGAATATATACAGATGTTTCACCTTCGTCACTTTAGTGTACGCCCGGCCCAAAGCTTCATGATCTGATTAGGTGGATTTCAGCGTTGCCAGAGCATCTGTTTATGTGTTACTTAATTGAATTTAAATAATTATTAATTTACGATGGTAATAATACTAATTAAATCATATTCACACTTCTAAGGGATGTTTTCTAGCTTGCAGTTCTGATACATTCGGTTGCTTCGGTATTAAATAATTTCAGAACTAGATTTTTATAGAAATTTTCACCAAGACGAATGTTTTAAGATATGTTTTATGAATAGCCATTTGCTTGAATTGATTAATTTCCCCTATGCTACAGGGCAGGAAATACAGGTTACTTTAAAAAAATCTAACATAGCGCAATATTTCCAACGAAAACCATCATTGTATGAATCCTTTTATTTTTCTAGACAAAAATTCAAAATTTCAACAAAGCTTCTCGATAGCTTGAGACGCAAATTGTCTGGTAATGTTTTGAAAATCACTCTGACAATATAACTGAGCAATAACAATGTATCTGTACATTTCACACCAAACCTTAGTGACCTACATTTTTTTGGCCTAATAAACAGCATCCCTGATAACATACATTTCGAAATTATTCGATAATATCGTTGCTACTTATGCCTTAGTTCAGAAGCCTAACGCAGTAATTTAATCATTTTTATATAAATTTGGTTTATTATTCATACATACTTATCACTTCCAAGAGCTCGAATTTAAAAAATACCAGAATTTGAACTCTGTCTAGTTCAGTATTTAAATGTAAACGTGTGACTGTAAATTTAAATGGGTTTAAAATGGTGAGTTTACAACCTGGAGGGAAGGTGCGAACGGCCTCCTGTTAACACAAGTTCCAATCTACGATTCAAATGATCATAAACGACTGCCACCTGGCCAACCTGCTGGTGGCGCTGGTTGACGTAGTCTGATTTCAACATAACATTTCAATTTACTTGATCCTCAACTATTTCCATAGATGATTGGCATGCGCTTATAAGCAGTGTATGATTATATTTAATTTTTTTCATTTAGTGGTATATTGATAAGGCCTTCAATTTTTTTTCCGAAATCATCAAACCGGGCTCTACGGTAACTCAAATTGCCATCTTTGCAATATAACTAGAACGGTCATCTAGAATAATCTGTTGCTTTTAGAGAAAAAGCAGGTAGCACTAGGTTGGAGGTGGCTACGTTCGATTCTTGTTCTACTCTAGGAACTTTTCGTCAAGGAAAATTTCTCGACTCCCTGGGCAAAGGGTATGATTATTTGTGCCACACAACCATGGTACGTGGCATTAAAAGGCCTCAATTAATAATTTTAGAAGTGCATTTGGAACACTAAGCTGGGAGCAAACAATAAGCTGAAATTGGACCATTGATGACATTTGGCCTAATGCAAACCTTATTAAATATTGCGAATTGGGTTATTCGACTTGTTGGATCATTTTGTTGGAAGGAGCTTCTCGTGTTTTCGCAGGTTTCGTGAAGGAGTTTCTGCTTACGGATCCACTCCTCCGTTTCTGGCCTTCACAGAGCGTTACTGTGACCTCAGACCGATATTCCAAATTGACTTGAGGATGAGGTGCATGCAAGACAAGGTATTTGAAAGAATGGTGGCTCAAAAAGATGATTTTTGATGAATTGTATTGATTTAGTAACTGACTTTAGTTTCAGTAACTTTTGCTGTTAATTTAGTGATGGGTCATTAGTTTCATTAGTCATTACAAAGTAAAACCACAGAAAACAGACATTGATGTCCATATATCTTTTCTAACAGTAAAAAGTAAAAGCAAGTGCAGAGAAAAACAAACAAAACTTTTCAGGTTATGTGCTATGCTTTTGATTGATAAACATTGACATGAAAATTATCGCACAACAGCAGCGCCGCCTACCAGGAGCATAATGACATACATTTGAAATGTCGGTTAAAAGTTTTAGATCCGGTCACAACACAACAAAAGAAAGATTAGCAAAATGGAACATAATAGCGAATGACAGTATTCTTTATACGGTATATAATTTCAGATCACCGATGGAGTTCCCAAGTATGTATAGTAATCTTAAATTATTTTTTCCTTCGTGACAATGATAATGCAGGTCTGTCTACAATTGCAGCAGGACCACAACCAGCAGACATGCAGACAGTTCAGATATAATTTTTGTTATCATTTTGTATTGCAACACCCTTTTGCAATATTTTTATGCTATTTCAGCTTCACATTTATGCGGTTTTAGCCCATACTACAGATTCTACTATAATTTTTTTTTCCTTCTTTATCCAAACAAATTTCATGATTTAAAACCTAAAATTGTTTATGATCCTTTATTTTTCTATTGCACAGTTATAAAGAAGTATAACTGCTTAGTATAGGCTTAGTAGGATTCAAGAGTTATCGGAGAATTCAAATTTTATTCCTTTTTTTCTCTTTCTTTTTTTGTGGATCTGTTAAGTTTCCCTTTTGGGCAGTAATCATAATCATATGAAATTTATTTTGGCTTACTGTTAGCTTAAATTTCCTTTGCCATTCTGCAGCCTGCCCGGTGATAAACTTTCCTTAATTACATCACTTTAGAAATTTTCGTCATTTCAGAGTTTATATCATCTTACTTCGCAGCAGAAGTGACAAATAGCTGCATTTTATTTTAATATGTATATTATTAGGTATCTCATTACAACATCGTATTGTTTTCATCATATCATCACTGCATATTTTTATAATCATAATAAAATTATTTATTAAAAAATAATAATAATAATAATGGATGAAATATAATACTTCAAGGTTACAGGAAATTGATTCCAGATAGTACAGATATTTTATTGCATTGTATCTTGAGTTGTTTTTCTTTTAATGTAGATCATTGAATATAAATAAAATTATTGAATGCTCTTCAAATCTGCTGTTTATGTTTATCCATATGTCATGAATACATACATATTTTTTAATGTTTAATGTATAATCAAATGTTAAATGTTTTGTATATTTGCAAAATGATCTTCACATTCCAGAGTAACATTCATCTGCCACTGATTGAGCTGTAAAGATGCAACAAGCTTCATGTTATTATCATATGCCTATTAATACTGTTTTAATTATTTCATCATATTTTTTAAAATTACAGGATGACGAATTGTAACTATGACATATTAATTACATATTCTAGTATATTTCATTGCTCTATTACATACAACATGAATTGAATATTATGGTTATATATATAATAAATACTGGGTTGGGAGGGAGCACCAGGGTATCATTCATGCTGAAACTGGACGATGGTATGATTGACTGCCTGGGTCTAGGAGGGAACAAACAGTATCATTTCTTATCCTACCGATTCGAGTGTGGTGCTGCGAGTTCTACTCCAACAGTTTCAGGGAGAGTGACGCGCCCTTCTTAACAAGCCATCCTGTAGAAAGCTTAATGAGTATTGCGAATTGTGTTATTCGATTTGTTGGATCATATCGTTGGAAGGAGATCCTTAATTTCCCGTGGATTTCCTGTAAGTGTCTCTGCTTACGGGTCCACCCTCCGTTTTTGGCCCTTCATACAGCGATATTGTGAATTCATATCGGTGGCTCAATTCGATCTTGCTATTAAGTGGAGCTGCATCCAAGCCAAGGGCTAGAAGGGATGGTGGCTACCATACAAACATACATACATACAAATGAAAAGTGTGAATATACATAGATTTTATTTGTACCCATAGAATGTACATGGATTTAAACAAAGATATCATTTGTGGGTCAAATGGCAAAAATTTATGTGTGGGACACATCAAGTTTACCATTGCTTTTTTATTAGTGTAGGCATAAATTTAAATGCGAGCTACTCTAGTATTTCTAGTTTTTTTTTTCAAATTAAAATTTAGTTTACTGCAACATTTTTATTTATTGTTTAAATGTTTCATATACCTGCGATTAAGACTTTCACGAAAAAAACACGCTTGATAGACAACGTCATAGCATGCAGTGAGACCGGATGACGGAAAACGAAATAACCCAAAAACTAGTTTGTTTCATACTAAATTTTTAGTTACTCTTTTTCGAAACAACATTTTAAATTGATTTTACCACCGCTTTGGTTGAATCAATCTAAAAAATATATTTGGTTCCCTGATTCTATGGAACCTGTGTTTTGGTAATAATAAACCCCTTTCATGGCGGAAACAGCAACAATATGTTAGTTTAGAACAACCATAATTTGTGTTGCATTGTGGTATATCCACATGTTTCAGAACACAATCGTTGGCTTAAAACAAAACGGATTTTTCAAACAACAAGTTTTTTTAGCTTGGATGTCAACAAACAAGTTTGTTGTTTCATTCGGGACTGTTTTTTCTACGTGATGGGTTAA
The DNA here is from genome assembly GCA_034211315.2 of Aedes japonicus. Lineage (NCBI taxonomy): Eukaryota > Metazoa > Arthropoda > Insecta > Diptera > Culicidae > Aedes > Aedes japonicus. The sequence goes on from JASCZW010005573.1 coordinate 88,076, forward strand.
AGAAGAATGTGGACAAGATGATGGCAAAATTATGCGGCTTGTTCTGGAAAAACATTTGACCTTAAATGCTGCATTGGATTTACCGATGCCAACAGTGGCCGAATATGAGCCGGCAAGAATCCGAAGAAACATAAAAAAATTCAAAAATAATAAAATAAGTTATAGTATTATCTTCAAATTCAAATTCAACGCATGTAAGATGAGTGAAGAGAAAGAATTACGTGTGTTTGTCTGTGCTGATACTGTTCACTGCGATTAGAATACTTTTGGGAATATTTCCTGATATTTGGAATTCCTCAATCAAACGAGTACCACGATTATCAAGATTGTTTTGATAATTTTGTCGGAACGATAAGTGGTCATTGGTACCGAATTTTGAATTATCCGGATACTGGTTATTGTGCTCAGAATACGTTTAAAAAGGTACTATGGTGCTCCATATTATTCGCCTTTGAAAATTAGCATTTGATGATATTTCGGAAGCCTTGTTTTGTGGGAATGAAAAGTGGTCCTTCGACCTTGATTTCGGATGATCCGGTTACTGCCAACGGTTTAAACAATTCAAATATATGGACAATTTAAAATTATAAGAAACCGGGATATTATTTAGTAGGATTTTTGGTGTCTGATTGTATTGATATGCAATTAATTAAGAAGTTACAATTTGATGAAGTTAAACATAATTCAAACTCATTCAGTTGAAATTATAATGACAAGTTGAATTATATCACCCACTTGCAACAACTCACAAGATGACTCGGTAAATGTAGTACAGTCCGTTTTTTAATCAACCTGCGCAGACTAAAGACGAATCAAATAATATATAAAAAATTGAAAAACATATGCTATCAGATTTCTTTCGACACAATATAAAGATAATTGAAAATAATTATGGTAGTGCAGATAATAAGTGATGTAAACTGACTTATCACAAACAAAATCGCTGTGCGTTGTGGAGAACAGTATAGTGAAAAAATCGCATTGTTTGATGAATTTTCTGTCGTTGCGTATGCGTAGTTTTGATTTCAGCTTTTGTGGCGTTACGCCGCGGAGAAAGACAATACGGTAGCTAGCATTTGACAATGTTCTCGTCGCGCACTGTTTCGACTACGTGCATATTCACGCCTGGACGAGCAGGTCGTACGGCAGTTAGCCGGGAGTTTTGGGACCGTTTTCAGTTCCTTCTTTGCTTTTCCGTTCACTTTCTTCACAAGTATGGTCTCAAGGGAAAAATGTAGCAGAGCCATAAGGAGAAGCTACGACAGTGTGAAAAGCTTACCGATACCGTAGGGAAGTGGAAATGTGCGCGCATGTCACCGTCCGCTTGGAAGACTATCCGGATTTCATCGTCGAACGGAAGTGTAAGTGCTGCTACCGGATCGAGTGGCTGCAGGCAGTTGGAGTTGAGCTTACAGCCAGTAGAGAAGAAGACGGTTCTGAGTGTCATTCAAAAGTGGGGCTTCATTGGCCATTTCCGGCCAGATGGAAAGCTCGGATTTAGCAGCCGGTAAGAAACATCGCCTGTAGTCATTCCGACATGACAAGCTCAAAAAATGATCTACTTCTGCGAGGATCGATATAACGTCCTGGAATTTGATGCTGATTGGGTGAGATCGTTTCTATATATTCTATATATTGTATCACTTTACCCTTTTATTTTGAACCTACATCAATTATAATTTAATCTTGTTATGAATTATATTTATGATCCCTTTTACTAAATACGACCGGGGCATCGTCCGTTGGCTATTGCCGCGGGTATTGTGGGTTTCCCAGGTACCTTTTTCAAGCTTTAGTTGGTGACGGTGGCTCTTCTTGACGTTCTTTTCCTGAGTTGTAAGTGTGAATAAGGACGTTTATGTAATGTTTTGCTGTACCTGTTGTGGACTCCCAGTACCTCCCATTTCCACAAAAGCTTTGAGGATAACTTGTCTTTCATCAAAAGTTTTCCTTTTTATTATATTGGCCTCCATAACAAAAAAGGCACCATTGCTGAGCATATGATTGATCAAATTATTCGCAATTCTACTCGCCCAACGCCCCAGGTTGGGTGAGGGATAGAGGATGACACACACACACACACACATACATTACGCATGAATCTAGCCTGTTGTATGAAAGAATGCAAACAATTTCGTTGGGAAAATTTACGCGGTGGTTAAAATTAATTATTTTTTCCGGTGTTTCGATGATCTTTATTCAATAAAAAAAAATGTATGTTAGAAAACGACTCTTCCTGAAAGTTTAAGCTTACCTTATTTTAACGGTCCCTTTGAGTATAATGAAATATTTCAACATGTTTTGGATGCGTCCTTTTTTTTTGCATATTTCTGAATGACATAGCATTAAAAAAATGCTCAGTTTGGTGTTGACTATCAACCTGTCGCAGTCTTACTCCGGAACAACGAAAAAGTATCGTGCACAAATGGTGCACTGTGAGCGGACTCTCCTTGAAAAAATTGGCCAAGGAAGAGGGTGTAAGCGTCGGAGCGGTACGATCTGCGATTCGAAAATATAGAGAACAGTGTACGTTTGAAGATGCGCCGAAGAGAGGTCGAAAATCCGGTCTCCGGATATCATTAAAAAGATCAGGGATGCCTACAAGCAAAAACCAGCGACTTCCGTTCGGGATGTTGCGAAAAAACTAGGGATCTCGTCGAGTAACGTCATGCGTACCAAAAAAAGACTTGGGCTAAAAACATACCGGAAGCAGAAAAAAACCCAATAGGAACCAAAAACAGGCCGCGTCCGTGAAACCACGGGCCCGCAAACTCTACGATTCGTTATTGTGTAGAAATTCTGGGTGTATAATAATGGACGATGAAACGTGTGTGAAACTAGATTACAAACGCTTCCCGGACCACAATTCTATACTGTAAGCGAAGACGAAGACATCCCCGAAACGGAGAAGGCAATTTTTACCGAAAAATTCGGTAAGAATGCTATGGTTTAGCAGGCAATATGCGAGTGTGGTAAAACATCTAGGCCGTACATCACAACGGAGACGATGAACACTCAGAAATACGTTAAGGAATGTCTCCAGAAGCGATTATTGCCAATGATCAGGCAGCACGAAGGTCAAATAGTGTTTTGGCCTGATTTGGCGTCATGTCAATACGCAAAGGACACATTAGAATGGTACAAAAGTCAAAATGTATGTTTCGTGCCGAAAGACATGAATCCGCCGAACTGCCCGGAAGCACGGCCAATCGAGACTTTTTGGGCTTTAGCCAATGCAAAGCTTCGAAAATTCATAAAACCAGCGGACGACATCCAAAAAATTAAAAAAGATTGGTCAAAAGTGGTCAAAATGATGGGAAGTACCACTGTGCAGAAGCTAATGGGTCATTATCGAGGAAAAGTTAGAAGTCTTGGCTAGGATTGAATATTTTGATTAAACGGGAGTAAAATTCTATATTGTCACATATATATATAGAGATATATACATATATATATATATATATATATATATATGTATATATATATATTTATATATATATTAATATATTTATATATATATATATAAATGTATATATATATATACATATACATATATATAAATATATATATACATATATATATGTATATATATATATATATAGACATATATATATAGATATATGTATATGTATATGTATATATATATATTTTATATATATATATATATATATACATATATATATATACTTCAATGAATGTTTGCTGTTAGGACGCCAAAACTCGAGAACGGCTGAACCAATCTTGGCTGTATCTTAGGATGATTGGTTCCTTTTTATCCAACAAAAGTTTAGAGAAAAGTTGGAAAACATTTAAGAAAAAGTCGGAAAATTGAAAAATAAAACAAGGCATTTTTTTATTTAAAAATCAAATTTTGTTCGTATAAATCAAATGTTGTTTGTCAAAAATGCAGAAAAATTACAAATAAATAATTTTGAATACAATAAATTCAAATTTCTTCAGCTTCAAACTAAGCAAACTTCAAGAAATACCAATTTCCAACAATAAGTTGCTAGAACATCTCAATTCAGACGCCAGTGCTAAATTGTCACGTTGAAAATGCGCAAAACGTTGTTGTTTTGGAAAGTTTCTTCATGATATCTTACAGCACTGTAATTATCTCATGTCGGTCCGGCAAGACATCATAAAAAAATCAACAATTTTTCATGCGTTGGAACTTAAAAAAACAACTTCAGTATCCTAACATAATACACCAAATAAAATGGCCAATTGATCACAGATTATCAACAATTTGTAATGACTGCCGATTGTCATACTTTAAAAGCCAAAATTGAAAATATCAAAGTTCTCCAGAATGGAAATTGACTGTCACTATAAGATTGACAATGAAGAACATTCATGCCATTAAAAAAAAAAGCGATGTTAATATCGAATAGCGATTTATTGTGTGAATCGATTTTAAAGATATTGCAAGCGATAAATTAATATTAGATGGAACGAAGTCCGTTGGGTCAGCAAGTATCATATAAAAAAAAATATACAAATACAAATATGATTTGCCAAATGAAATTATTAAAACTAAAAAAACATGACATTTTTGATGTAGTAAAAGATGTTCGCTCATCGCCATGCGGCACCAAGTGTGGACAGTAATGTTTGCTAGAATGAAAAATATGAAGAGAAAGTGTTGAAAGTTCCGTCAGTGTACGGAAGGTGGCGTCTGGTGGCGTCAGGTGGATGACTTGTCCGTGCCTCAACTCTACCCTGCAGCAGGATGTTAGGCAAGGGTGACGTTCCTGGTCTGCGAAGACTACTTTACCCATGCCTTCTGCGCTCAATTTTCATTACTTCTGTTCTATTTCCAATCTCTCGTACACTGACGGAACTTTCAACACTTTCTCTTCATATCTTTCATTCTAGCAAACATTACTGTCCACTCTTGGTGCCGCATGCCGATGAGCGAACATCTCCTACTACATCACAATCTCAACGCACAGAGAATAGAAAACATATCAATTAGTGTATGACTTTTTTGTCATTTTGAAAGTGTGCTTATACTTCCTGGTACAGTCTATATGTTAGGCCCCTTCATGAGTATTGCAGCACTCCATGTCAAGATATTCATGAAGACCGTATGGAGTCATTGCAGAAACAGTTTTTATTGTATGCTTTGCGGTAGTTAGGATGGACCTCTTTTCGACTACGTTCTTATGAATCTAGATGTATGTTAATTAAAATAGATCGACTTGAAAAACTACGCGAGTTTGCAATCCTTTCATCTCAACACGATGTTATTGGTCAACTTGTAAATAACGCTGAAATTTTAGAGAAGCTATAACAAATACTGTACCACTTGATGTAACAATGAATAAAAATCAAATAAAAAAGAATTTTTCTCACAATATCTGTAAGATTAGAGATAAGGCAAGAATATAACACCGGCCTACAAATATGATTGACGACAAATAAAAATATTATAGTAAAACACTGAAATAATCTGAAAAAACGATATGATCAAGATTCCATTGTTGTTTGTTATCTTAAAGCTCCTATATGAAGGGCCGAAAACGATGGCGGATCCGTAAAAATAGACAAGTTTCCTAAAATCTCGGAGGATCAGTGTTTAAATCGCCCCTCGATTGACAAAATAAACGACCTTGAGGAGTTTTCAAAAAATTAAAAATTCATTTTTTTTTTCAAACTATCCACTAGAGAAAGCATTTTATTTGAGAGATTCTGCTGATTCGTCTGACACTCACAGACTTCTTCAGTGTCGAGGGTCGAGTAGTTAGAAAGAGTTTTCCCAGTCGAGTTATTAGTACACGACACTGAAGAGGTCTGCACATTGTAGACTAAAAACGCGTATCTGTCAAGATAAGCAATAAAGCTAGTTGGAATTAAATGTAAAATACTAACTTTTCTTCTCATTTCTAGTTAAAAGTTTTCCAGTTTTTATTTTAATAATGATCAAGTGTAATGTTAGTTAAAGTTGTGAATTTGGGTAAATTTGAGTTTTTTCAAATCGACACAGCCTTCAGTAGCATTGTCACCTGATGACAACAGCGCCGGTTAAAAGTGTCGTATGTTGTTCGCTGGTCATAGAATAGAAACTCATTTGTGATGATAAGAGAAAAAATGATTCCTACAACATGAAGCAAAATCCCAAAGCGTATCCGGAAGCCAACCTTACATAAATCAGGAAAAATGCCTTCCCTTGTGACAGGAAGTGAACCGTACTAATACCGAGCGCTAACCTACATCAACGGCAAACCGAAAGAAGCCCACAGAACGAGAACAACAGATTCTCGCCTCTCTCTCTCGTTTGCCTTGTTAAATCTTGTTATTGATTGTTTTGGGATCGAGAATCACAGCTTTCCAAAAAACGACGAAAATGACGACGACGACGAGAACGATGATGATTTCGTTGTCGAAAGAACCCCGAGGCGGATGTCTGCAAACAACAATGGACTCCTTCGCTGAGGTTCTAACATCCTCCATCCTTCCGGATTAATACATACTCTATACACACAATTTGTGTATGCTTGTGGGAAGGAATGCCTATTCCTGAAAATATGTGGGTTTCGTTGTTGATTGTGTGGAGGCGAATCTCCTCCAAGGGTAATGAGATGGAAAGAATGTTTGCACAGTAAAGCAGCGAAAATCGATAAGCACCTAAATTTCCACACGTCTTCCATAACCTCCTTCCTTCCCGTGGGCAGCCAGAGCAAAAGGAAGAACTCATTCAACCGAAATGCCCAGACCTGGGAGGGTGGGGCGTGAACCGGTGATCCCAAACTGTTTTCAGATGATTCTTGGTTCCAGCTTCTGCCGAAGTTTGTTTGGGATAGGTGAACTCACCGAACCTCATCTTTTATGTCATTTATATATTTTGGGGATTCGGTTGAGGCTAAATCCGGACCGTGTTTTCAAAACATTGGAACCGAAGGATGCTAGCAAATAATAATTGAAGTCAAATAGGTCAACCGAAATCCAGTCAATCGGAAGAGTAAAAAGTGGCTGCCCGTCGGCAGTGACTTCGATGATCCGGATGAACGTATTTTGGATGGATTAGAGAAGAAAAACTTTTATTTCAGCCAAAGGTTAATAACACCAATGAAATTTATCTTTCTTGCCAATTGACCTTTTTTTAAGAAAATACTATTCAATACCATCGAGTCACGGTAAGGTCAGAGCTCACTGCTAAACACATGATTGTTTAATACGACACTCCAATGATAAAGGGTGGAACGGTCAAAAATTGGTCAAACATGATTGAGTACACTCTGATTAGTTCATTATATCAATCAAACAATCTCTATTTCTTTTTGAAGTTCATCGTCTACATCAGTCTACAAAGGAAAATTATTTGACTACAAATTTTCCAAAAGCGAACTGTTGGGCTTTACGTTTCACACCTTCCATCAAGTTTTGTACCGCTACTATATCCACCTTATTTGATGCTGAACGCCTATTTGCTTTGAACTGTTGGATTTGTGTACCTGGTTTAAATTGTTTTTCACTTCCAACTGTTTTTGAGTTTTTTCGAGGTTTCTCTTTACGATTGCCCAATATTTTTCAATTGGGTACATTTTTCGGCGAATTTGGAGGGTTTTTCTCCCTGGGACATTATTGGCGCTATATCATTCCTGAACCATTTTTCCGTATTGGCAAGAAGCGAGATCTGGCCAAAACAGCACGGAACAACTATGTTTCTTCAAGTTTTGCAAGTATTTCTGAAATTCTTGACCTGGGAGCTGCTTGAAATCAGCCTTGACATATGTTGCATCGTCCATTGCGACGCTATCAAATTTTGCACTGTTGTTTTCCAATTTGTTTCCGATATCTCTGATTTAAAGGTTGGGATTGCAATTGAAAATGATGGTCCGGTTGCTGCGGCTTCCTGGTTTCGGTTTCCTCCTGAACCAGGCTTCCTGGCAGTTGTCAGATGTTCTCTGAGCACTTTTATAACATTCGTCACGATTGATTTGGCAAAATTAAGTGGGAATAATTTGTATTTTGCTTATGCTCGTGCAAAATTTTGATCCGCTGCTCTGCGTGCTTCGACGCCATTTCGACAACTGAATAGAAAATGGCAAAAACAAAATAAAGGAAGACCATCAAAATAAGGGTTTTTCAAGATTTTTTAAATGCACAATTAACAAGACTACGTCATATTTGAGCCGATCAAGTTTTGACCGTTCCATCCTATATATTAAAGCTTATCAAAACTTTCGATGCCCTGGTCTGTATCTCTGCATCGCATTAATCATTTGTAGTGAATCTCATTAGTACTAAAATGATAATAATCAAAAAAATAATGAAACGTTTGAAATTCCATATTTAACTACGTGGAGAAACCAATTGATTAGATATTACTACAATGGAAATGAATCTTGGCTTCGGGTCTTGACAAAGAATTCCTACGGAGCCCTTGCGGTATAGTAGGCCGGCCAGTTCAGCGCTGTGACTAGTATAAACATCTCTCAGAGCCAAGGGTGAGTCGCTCAGCACAATATCTCTTGTGCCCATTTTTTTTAGTGTGTCACTAAGCGCTACGATTTTCGATCGAAGTGCTAATAGGTGCCCATATGTGCCACGGTAACTTATATAGTTGAATCTTTATATTTTGGCTACGCCTGGTAACCAGGCGATTGTTTTGTTTTGATTTCAAAATTTAGGTCTCGGACAAGATTTTTATTGCGGAAACCGCGTATTTCATACTCTTGTGTTGAGACAGCCACTTTGGTGCTGTTGTTGATGGATGGATAAAGAATGGAGCTGAAGAAATTTATAGCTGGAAGTTAGTGTGAAAATGTCTATGAACTGTTGTATATTGATAATTGATTTATCCTCTTTCTCAGCATGCTGGATTTCCCGGCTTCCCGTCAAATATTTACAACTTTTTCACTGTAGTATACGTTCGACATCATTTCCTTGATGATCATTCTGGCATTCGGAAATGAACATCATTTTATCTCAGCTATTCGTCGAAAAGCTGGATGTGGCGGTTATGGGATTGGGAAATACATTGGTGAGATTCGGGAGGCCCATCACTTCTCTGCTAAGAAACCAGAATTCAGCTGGATTTCATGCGTATGTTTCTCCATTAATTTCTTTGAATGGAGTTCCACCAGCAACAGCTTCTTCACGATGGTTCTCAGACATGATCCACATGTCCTCTTCAATCTCCGGATCATCTCGATTATTACCTTAGCCAGCGACTGGCTGCAGACGTTCTGCTTTTTCAAAATATTTAGGATATGGAGGATGATGATCCATATGCCGCCTCCCATTTGCTCAAAAAAATTGCCTTTAATTATAGCTGATAAGTGACATCATGTGACGACTTTTTAATTTAAACACTAACCTCAAACATTGTTTCACTCAAAATTTCGCCTTAACTAAAAGTTCACTTATAATCATTATCCGTAGCGTGACGAAACAAACAAATCAAAACAACACCACAACAATTTGAAACGTCATTTTTTCAGGGCTGCCAGGTTAAATTTTCGTGAAGTATAAATGTCATAAGTGTGCCACAGAGTACCACACATGTTCCGTTATGGTGTAAGATTTTCAACTAAGGCGTGCCTGGCACACTGTTCTAAGCGACGCACCCCTTGCTCAGAGCTCACCAACAAACAATGGTAAACCATCATCAAGAGCACTATATCTCATACCTGTAAATAATTTTATCTTCAGTCCTATAAATCATAATTTTAAAACTCTTTAAAAAAAATAATTTTTCAATAGCCTTACCCCATGAATTTCATCGATGAGCAGTCTGGAGAGAGGTGTCACAGACGGTATAAGCATGCTCATCCTTTTCTTGCACGGAAAACTTCACCTGAAGACATCCTTCTGAATATGATGCGGCTATCTTTGGCGTGGTCAGATCCAAAGATGTCGCATCTGAAAACAAAGTCCTAGTGCTTATCCAGAAATCGATCTGCCGAGGATGACTTTTCTAAGCAGCTGATCAGATAGATATACAGATATGGAAGCGAAAACAAAGATGATACGTTGTAGAGCAAACTTTTGTAGTCGATGTTCATTTGAATAAACTCATATTTTCATTCAATCTTCGAATGAATCTAGTGTTACAATGATAACCTTTTAAACCGCATGTTATAAAAGTTATCCAGGTATGAGGGAAAATCGGGTAAAATGGTAAAATATCTGAGGTCAACCCTACACGGAGCTATCATTCGATTCTGCGGACATTTTTTCAAAAGCACAGTGCATGTGAGTTACGGCGATTTCGGTGAGCTGAAGTACTTTAGTTTCAAAACAACGTTGTTGTGTCTATTCGAAATGCTGACTTAAAGTAAATTGGCACGCCCCTTGCGTGCCGCTGGAACACCTCTAGTGTTGGGAATTGAAAATCTTTGACAGTGGTTTGTTTGTTCTTCTTCAGAAAACAACTGGTGCAAGTTTCATCAAAGTAGTCGATCGCGCTAAAAAATAACGTCAAGTGAAACTCGACAGAAAAAAAAAACATTGTGCACAAGCACCTGGAAAATCCTGTATGTTCCGGTGCCAAGCTGGCTAAAGTGCTGTTGATGCCGAAAACAAGTATTCAGAACCTACAAGGAATCCCTGAGTGTGGAAAGGAATCAGCGGACCTACGAAAAAACTGGAACCAGGGATCATCAGCCGCGCAACAAGGTATTGAGGTGCCAGGAAAGGATACAAATCGTACAAAGTCAGTAAACATCCGAACCGGCACATGAAGTAGAATTCTGTTCTGTGTTTTAACGAAACACAAGGGCTGCACTTTGATCGATGACGAAACAAACGTCAAACTCGTTTTTAAGCAGCTTCTCGGTCAAAAGTTTACCATCGGGACTGGATGTGTGGATGTTCCGGTAAAATTCAAGTTCGTGTTTGAAATTCCAATCAAACGAAGTTTTTAGTTCCGGAAAGGACGCATTTCAGATGGTGAACATGGTCTGCTATTAAATTTAAGCCTTCTTCTCGGTATTCTGTCGAAGCAGTATTTTTTAACCCTCGTCGATGCGCTTACTCAACTTTCTAGAGATCGTCTGGTTAGAAACGGATGGCTCTCACCTGTATTTGGTGTAAAACACTGATGTACAAGGTTAGTCTAAATGTTTTACCAGCGGAAACGATTTTTTTTACGGAAATCACTTTTATTGCTCAGAGTATATTCTCGTATAAGATCCATACACTTGGTCCAACGGTTTTCAACTTGGTTGTCCCAAAACTCATCCATAGTTATTAATCAACGCAGAAAATCCTTTTGATATTTTCGAAATTGCTCCAAATGTTGCTCAGAAAGTCGAATTCGAAAGTGTTTTTGTTGCATTGTTAGCAAACACGGCACCCATTGTGCACACAGTTTTTTGAAACCCAACATTTCAGCCAAAATATACCATGTTAGTCCATGTGAGATACCTATGGTGTCATCTATCGAATCCACAGTCGATCGATGATCTTCAAAAACCATATCCTGTATTTTCGCTATGATTTCTGTTCCGGTGTTGATGCACTTTTTGTACGTCCTGAGCGTGGATCGTCTTTAACGCTTGTACGGCCACACTTAAACTTCAAAACCCATCGGTGAATGGTTGGATATCAAGGAGAAAGCTCTTTCACCTTCTATGCATGGATCTCGGTAGCCGATAAATCTTCCAGAACAAAGATACGGTATTCGGATTTCTCCATTAATATAAAAAACTCTGAGCATGAGCATGATTGACCACCCGAGGTTGCTACTCCGTTATTGCCAGATCAGCTGTTATTGCACAGAGAACCAAAAGATGATGCTTGGGACTAACATACATCTTCAATGTGTAAAAACTGGTGATCTCAAACTAAGGCAATACCAGCGCCGGCCCCGTCCGAATGCAGGTCAAGTAAGGAAAGGGTACGAATATGTTGACGTGATACTCGCTTTATTGGAAGCCGAGAACACCTCTGCACACCCACGAGAAATCACTGTGATTTTGGATTACAGGATTGGGTAGCAGCAGGGTTCGTTTTGGTTAACGATAAGCTGTCAAGTGAAATATTTAAAAATTAGTACCGATATCCGATTTGAACCGATTTAAACCAACAGTAAGGATGCTATTGGGGCTAGTTTTCATTGGGAAACTAGAAAATGTTTAATAATGCTGGGAAGCCGTTTTGGACCGATTTAAACCAACAGTAAGGATACTATTGGCGCCACTCACAAAGTGTGATTGTGGTATTTTATTAGGAAAACAAGTCAATTCATCTCAACGCCTGAGAGCCAACTTGTACAGATGCCGCTGCAGTCATTTAAAAATGGGACAGTGTTCCAAGATAAGGTGGCTCGACGAGCATGACGAACGAATTATTTGGATCACAATTAATCATGTATTCACCACCGACCCATCTTACCCGGCGAACCACGACTTTTCATGCTCACTTTCAGGATCACTCGCGCAACGAACAATAGGCAACCGAAACAATAGACAAAATGCTACGCCCGATAACTAAATATCAAGGAACGAACAGCCGATTCAACCAATTATTTAGTCTTCTATTCCCCCATCAATCCAATCTTTTCTGCTTCACATTTAAGCCTGGTGTACTGCTCAGTCACCGCCTGAAACGTTCTTCCCACAATGTTCACGTCGTCAGCGAAGCAAATGAACTGACTGGATGTATTGCAAGCCGTGCCTCGCTTGTTAAAGACCGCACGTTTTATAACACCTTCAAGCGTAGTGTTGAACAGCTGGCAGGAGAGACCATCGCCTTGCCGAAAAACTTTGCAATTAAAATGGCTTAAATGTCTCATTGAACTGATTAAATTTAATGCGGATATCGTCAGAGGCTTTTGTGGTGTAAGAGCAGCAAACAAAATGCTCATCAGAAGTGGTAGGAAACCCAGAGCTCAATTCATTAAGACCACTAATGCACGGTGGGTCAGAGTAACAAAAAGTAAATTTCATTTTGTCGTTTGTTATCCTAACATAAGCTCTCAAGCCCAGTCGTGGCGAGATTTTGAAACTTATCTTAGAATTCTGCTTTTCTTGTTAGATTCTTCTAAACGCATTATTTCAGTGCACATGCACTTTAGATTAGTCAATCGACCCGCGAGGAAAGTTTTTTTTATGAATGTAGTTCTAAATTTCTTGAAGTACTTTTAGTATTTCAAGAGGAGTTCATAATTCCCAGATGTTAATGAGAAAACTTCCCAGTAGAGGACTAACTACTCAGATCTTCAGGGAGTTTAGGGGAGTGGACTTCTTAGAAGTTTTGGAACATTCCAGAGGTTTGGAAATTTTCCCAGAAGTGTAGGAAAAAAATTTGCCGAAGTTCAGGAGGAAACTAACCAGGGAAGGCGCTATCCAAAATTTATCAAAAAATCTGAAACTGAGACTTCTACGTCCTAGAAATTCAGGAGAGAACTTCTCTGAAGTTCAGGAAAGGAACTTCCCAGAAGTTCCTTAAGAAACATCCCTAAAGTTTAGTTGGAACTTCCCAGAAATGCTGGAGAGATTTCCCGAAGTTCAGAAGAGAACATTTCAGATTTTCAGAATGAGTATTTTTCAAAGTTCATGAAGAGAACCTCTTCAAAGAAATGACAGGAACTTTCAAGAAGAAAAGTGGAAACTTTCTAGTAGTTTGAGCAAGTTTCACTGAAAATTTCAGGAACAAATTTCCTCGAAGTTTAGGAGAAAACTTCTCATAAGTATAGAAGAGGGCTTCTTAGAAGTTCAGGAAGAAAATACCAACAAATTTAAGGAAATTTTCTAAGAAATTCTGGAGAGGACTTTTTCAAAGTTTGGGTGCAATTTTCCTTGCAGTTCAGGATGGGTTGATTATATAGAATAAACTCAAGAAAAAACTTAACAGAATTTCAGGAAAAACATACCAGAGAGCACTGCCTATAAGTTTAAGACGGAATTTCTCTAAAAATTCAGGAAACTTCATTGAAGCTCAGGAAAGAGCTCTCCAGGAGTTCCGATGTAAATTTTCCAAAAACTTAGTTGGAACTATTCATTAGTGCTGGAGAGCTTTCTTGAAGTTCAGAATAAAACATTCCAAAAGTTCTGATTGAGGTTGCCTTCAGAAATTCCAGAATTTCAGGTGGATACTTCTGAGAAAAACAGGATGAAATTTTCCAGAAGTATAGGGGATAGCGCAGATTGGACCAGCTCCTACTGCATATCTGTGGAATTAAAGGGTGTTCCGTTCAAAATTTGGCCAAACAGTAATATGTGTGAGTCGATCAACGGTTTTATTAATAAGTCAATTTTTTTTTCTTTCAAGTTCAGTTAATACAGAATACAGGAGAAATGTTCGGCTAAGCTTCCTTTTTACCGAATGCGAGTTGCCGAGTCTTTCGTTTAACACCTGCCATAAGATTTTGTACAGTCTTCTTGTCCACTTTATAAGCCGCAGAGCGCCTGTTTACTTTGAACTGTTTCACGCTCACAACAGCTTTTTGAGTCTTCTTAAGATTCCGCTTGACGATGGCCCAATATTGTTCGATTTCCAATGGGTTCTTGTCCTTGGGCACCACTTGAACGTTGTTGGCAGCATACCACTTCATGGCGTTTTTTCCGTAATGGCAAGATGCCAAATCCGGCCAAAATGGAACGGAAAATTGTGTCGCTTCAGGAAATGCAGTAGACGTTTTGTAGGCACTCGTTTAGGTAAATTTGCTGGTTGACGGTTGCGGTCGCAATGTAAACATTGCTGTTGAAGCCACAGGTACAGATGGCATGTCAGACCAGATACTTCTTCGCGAACTTTGACAGTTTAAAGAGCTTGAAAATATCTGCCACCTTTCCCCGTCCGGTTGCCGTATAAAATTCCTTACCAAGAAGCTCTTTAAAGTAAGCCTTGACGTAAGTTCCATCGTCCTGTACCACGCAATCAAACTTCGTCAGCATCGTCATGATTTGGAGTCACAACTTTCTTGTAAGTCGACAGTCCAGCTCGTTTTTTAGCTCTATCCACGGTTGAAGGCGGTTCTTTGCGACTCCCAGCTTCTTTGCGACATCTCGGACGGAGAGGTTGGGGCTCCGCTCGAAACAGCGGGCAACTCTTTTTGTCGTCGCTGTGGCCTCCGACTTTCGATTTCCCCCCTATCCAGCTTTCCTGGCTGTCGACAAACGTTCACCTAACACATTTAATACGTTGATAACAGTTGATTTAGCCAGATTCAACAATTTTACCAACATGGCGTGAAAGTAGTTTGGATTTTTGCCATGCACGTGCCACATTTTGATGCGTTGCTTCTCTTCCTTCGACGACATTTTGATAACTGAAGTGCTAATCTCATAAACAAAATCAAAAAAGAGGCATGATGCTACACGAACACATCTTTAAAATGAGGGGTGTCCAAATTGTTTTAATGCACGATGAAAGGAAATGCGTCAAGCTTAAGTCGACCAAATTTTGATCGAAACACCCTCTAAGTGTGTTTCAATTTCATTTAGCTTTTTGCTATGGTCCTGACTCCACCTTCCTTAGCACATTCTCTTTTCGTATCGGTTTTCTTCCATTTTCACTTATTCTTCAAACATGTCCAATATCTTCCTCCGTATGGCTTTCATCATGATTTTTAGTTATTATCATTATCGTCAAGTGCGACACATTTCTTTCCTTCGATTCCTTCTATTTTCTTCTACATGTTCGGTTTCTTTTCCACCATCTTTCGTAATTCTTCCATCATCTTCGTCATGCGAGGAAGAAGTCGAGGAAGAGCATGGTGAAGGGAAAATGGTGAAAAGGAAATTGGAAATTGAGGAAATTGAAAACGAAAAATAGCTTAACGGAACGTAAAATGACGAAGAGGAAAAAATGAGCAGAAAATCATGCTGGAGAGAAAGATGGCGGAGACGAAGATGACGGAAAGGAAACAAAACATGTTGAAGAAAAGAAGAAGGAAACAAAGGAAAATGAAGGTAGTAATTACATTTAGTGTTTATTGCTTTTTCAAAAGCACCGCTTTCTACTTGCGATTCGAATTTTATTCGGGACTTTTGCTGCTATATTTCCATAATCTGATGACAACTTCATGGACGTTATAAAACTGTACGAGATTGGCATTACCTTTAAATAAAAGGTGTGCTTAGCTCAAAACCAGCCCCAACTACATATTTGTAGTATTATGTTCCAATCCAGGACAAAATTTCGATTTCCAGACAAACTCCTTCCTCAATTCATAAGCCTAAGCTTTCTAAGTGCTGATTACTCCCAACAGCTATTAATTACTTTTCATTCAATCAAACTCAATCCCCTTTGAGGCACATTTTAATCCACTGTATTTTATCCTTTTACCCTCGCCCAGGACCGTTTCAATCCATATCAACCCGACTAATCCCACTCTCGAATTCCCATTCACTGCTCTGACACTTGCTACTTGCTACAGAGTAACTCTGGTCTGTTGATCTCCGTTTGAAAGGGAATCCATGAACAGCAAAAACAGCATCCAGCGCCTCCTTCGACTCGACGAAACATTCAACCGTACTTCGCTCATCCCCATCCCCACCCCCTGGAGTCTGCTTCATCTAATCATTCTGCTATTTATTACGGTCTGCCTTCTCAACCCCCTCAACGTCGCTTTAATGCCACTATTTTGGAGCTGGAATTTTTCTGCCATTCCCAGCCACGGAAAGCGAGAACGGAGCCAACCGACCGACCGACGGACGAGATTGGAGATCAAATCCCGCTTTAAAGCAATTGCTTTGGCATGTTTCCTTCCTCTCTTGGAGGAATTTCCACCCCCGCTGATTACGAATATTCCGAATGAACTGGAAAAAGTTGAACAAACAAAGTCATATCTCTCGGTTTGCTCATTTCCAGCAGTCATCTGCACCGTCGGAAACAAAACAAGCAAAATGAGCTGTTGCTCACTCATTCGGAAGCAGTTCCGAAGTGTTCGTCTTGTTCGGAACTTTCAGAGGTTCAAGGTCATTCAGATCACACTCCATCGACGTCCGACGTCTTTCGGTTGTAGTTCTTCTCTCTCTCGCTCAGTTCGTCGTCCTGCGTGCTAGAACTTGAAGTGATTTTTCTCTCCTCTCGGTGCGATGAATGGAAAATCGTTCTGAGTCTTGTTTTCGTTCGAAGAAGTTGGTGGGGGGGGGAGGGGTGGAACACCTGCAGAGTTCCTCGACGGCAAATAAAAGCAACTCTATTCAGTCGGCGGGACAATTCGTCGACGTCGATGCTGCCACGGCACAAGAATTGGGAAATCGCTTTTCGTTCGGCTTTATTTATTTGGTCCCCCCCTCCTCCAAATACTGCGAAGGTTCAATCGACCGTGGCTAAGAGGATTGGTTCACGGGTGAGGGGGGTGGTTTTAGAGAATTTTCGCCGAAAAGATGCTTTTGAACGGATGCTTCGAGGGGGCTTTGACTGGGCAAAGGTTACTGAATGATCTCCAAAGTATGAATGAAGCTGAAGCGCGCTTTCATTTCGTAATGGAAGCAAGCAGTTAGACGTTTATGTTGTGAAATTTGTTTCGTTTTCGGAGTGATGGTTATGGGAGTCATTGAACAGACTAGGGCAGGTGAATGACGAAATAATCTTCCCAAGTAGGAAAATGCTTTATTTACCAAATTTACATGATTCTACCTCCGTTTTGGCACACAATGGCGACCAAAGTGATCCGGTCTATACTTTGGTGGACAAACTAGTATTGGGCTCCGTTTTGACAAATTATGACCACTGTCCAATGATCGCACGGATGCTTTTGAATCATCTAAGGATGACTGGATGCAATTTGTGGTGCTGAAACACAGCACAAATATGTAGGCGAGAGCCAAGAAAACAAACTTCATCATTGCTGGGATTGTGGAAAAACTGAACTGAGCTGTGGAAGGCACCACTCTTGCTTATATATCGTTGGAAAAGAAGGTAATTTCATGCTCTTTAAATGATGTTAGTTCCAGAGGTGTTGAAACACTGATTGGAGGAAATGTTGCTTTCGGCAATGTTGACTATTCTCGGCAACTGATTTTTAAACCTCTACTTCAATTTACCATTCCATCAAAGCACTGATTGTTTGCATACACAGAAAAAAAATGAATTTCAGCAGGCGCGTAAAATTTACCCTCGTTTAATTCCAAGCGAAAAGAAGCGTAAACAACGAACCTAGCATTCCCTTAAGAGGCGATATACAGTTAGAAAGAGAGAAAAAAAACTCATTTTTGTAAACAAAATTTCAAGGGAAAGTTTTTACTAAAATCAATCGAAACTTTTTTTAAATTATAGGTGTAGTATACAAAAATATATATTTTTTAAAAAAAATTTCAACAAAATGGCTGCCGTTAGAGTGCGTTAAAAAAGTCCTTGTATTTTGCTTGTGCCGGCTCTCCTGGTCGCAGTTTTGAAACCTGCTAACCCAAAAAATTTACATTAATTAATTTTAAAGTTAGTAGACGAATTGAAAACAAAGTAAAAATTTAAAAAAATGCACTTTTGGCGTAACTTTTGGAAGAAATCCAAATTTTTTGCGCCATTTTATCACATTTGCCCATATTTGATAATAAAATATTACAATAATTTATAAAAAAGGTAATACTATAATAAAGAAATCCTATAAGTGCCAGCTTAATCGAATTATTAATTTTCGAGTTATCACCGGCATAAACTCCGAAAATGCTGTTTTGAGAAAAACGCGTTGAAAAATAGGTCTTCTCGGTCAAGCGTCGCTTTATACCTGCTGCGCGCGAAAAAGACGTCTTCGAAAAACGATGAAGAGGCACTTGGAGTTCGAATTTCGAAAAAAAAAAAAAAAGGTTTCAGGAGCGTATCCAACGGGAAATTTACTACCTTTAAAAAAAAAATTAATATTTTGGTCATTCTAACTATATATTCTCCCTTAATGTGCATTAGATAACGCAGAAAATTACATATTACTTTCAAACTGTGTATGATAAATTGGATAGGTAGGTTTATTTCCATTACCTTTCAAATAATGAGCCGCAGCTCACAAAAATGCTGCAAAACGCAGTCCAATTACATCGATACCCATGTGACATTTCCAAAACCATCCAATTTAATTAAGTTTTACTAAAGTTTTATGAAAGCCACTAGAAATCAATTTGGTTTTATCGTGGCACCAAGAGATGCCAATAAGTTTCAAATTTTAGTTAGGTTAATAAAAACCTACACACTTTGTCCACAACCATCTTAAAACCCAGTTTTCTCAAATTCCTTTTACTCCTGTTAAAGCTTTTATTTCGACTTTACGAATTCGTAAGATGCTGTTTTGAAATGCCGTTTTTGGGATCAATCATATGTTCTTATTACGGTCAGTTGAATAAGCATTTTAAATCCATTTTGCCTTGCTGAACCCGGTGCGAGCCTTGCTACGCATGCAACTAAATGAACAAAAGTTTAATAAAACTTTAAATTTAAACGCGTTTAGAATAATTTTTTTCGGAGTGAATTTGGTTAAACTATTTTTGTTTGCTTATGTGTGTGATTTCTGGAAAAAAACGAATGTTTTTGTTTTTAATTTAAAATTTGGACCTAGCTTCTACCGGTTTTTCTTTCTGTATAGAAGCATTTCATAGACTTCTGGGCAGAAGCATTTCCGTATCCTGTTTTGAGCGAAATTTTCTCTTGCATAACCTTAAATTATCTTCTTGTGCATAATGTAGCACTGAGAGTAACTCAAGCACCCCCATTTTTGACTAAGAAGGAGTTCAAACTTTTGATCGGAACATGCTGCCTGCCCGAGAAATACATATTTTGTGTTTTAGTTGCATGGATAATCCTCATATTTGGTTCCCTTACGTCCATTAATTATGTCACGCAAAAAGTAACTTTTTATAACCCCTCCCTCCCATTATTAGGTTTTTTGTATGGACCTTCACATTTTTTGTATGAATTGTCACGCTTTTCCAATTTCCATTTCTTGCCTTCAAAAACCTCTACCTGCCAAATTTGTTTACATTTGCTTGATTATGTCTGGAGCTATGCAGAAACTTATATTTCATTTGTATCAAAGCCCCCTATTTTTGAATAGGGGTCGCAAACTACCACTGAAACGTTTCTTGCCCTTAAAAACTTCTACATGCCAAATTTGGTTCCATTTGCTTGGTTGGTTATCGAGTTATGCAGCAATTTGTGTTTCATTTGTATGGAAGCCCCCCTTGACAGATATGGGAGGGGTCTCTTACTGTCATAAGAACATTTTCCCGGCCCAGAAAACCCCTGCATACAAATTTTCAGGCCGATCGGTTCAGTAGTCTCCGAGTCTATAAGGTTCAGACAGGCAGGAATTCATTTTTATATATTGACTAGCTGAACCCGGTGCGAGCCTTGCTACGCATGTAACAAAATGAATAAACATTTTATAGAACCTGCTCATTTATGTTGTTTTTGTGAATGCATCTGGTTAAAATATTTTCGTTTACTAATGTAATTTCTGAAAAAAACAAAGATTTATGTTTTTAATTAAATTTTTGGATCGGTAGTTTCTATAGGTCTTTCTTTCTGCGTAGAAGCATTTCATTAAAAAAAAATGTATCATCAAACGAAGCCGTATCCTGTCAGTTTCAATGTAATTTTCTCTTGCATAACCTTTGATGAACTTCTTGTGCATAATGTAGCACTAAGAGTAACTCAAGCATCCCCCATTCTTGGCTAAGCAGGGGTCAAACTTCTATCAGTACATGCTTCTTACCCGAGAAATACACATTTTGAGTTTAAGTTGCATGTATAATTCTCATGTTTCGTTCCAATTTCTGTTTCGTTTATTTGAGAGGCCTCCCCCCCTCCCACCAGAGAGATGAGGTCTCAAACCACCTTAGAAAAAAATCTTGTCTAAAACTCCCCACATGCCAAATTTGGTTCCATTTGCTTGATTAGTTTTCGAGTGATGTGGCAATTTGTTTTTCATTGGTGTGGGAGCACCCTCTTCCAGATGAGGGAGGAGTCTCGAACCATCATAAGGACCGACTCCAAAAATCCCAGCATAAAAAATCCGGACATACTGCATACAAATTTTCCGACCATACTGCATACAAATTTGCATAGCAGTAGGCATAGTTCTCATGTTTGTTTGAAATTAGTGTTTCATTTGTATGGGGACCCCCGCTTTTCAGAGAGAGGAGGGGCTTCAAACTACAATAAAAACATTTTTTGCCTTAAAAAACTCGCCTATACCAAATTTGGTTCCATTTGCATGATTAGTTCTCGAGTTATGCACGAATTTGTTTTTCATTTGTATGGGAGCCCCTTTTTCTAGAGGCGGGAGGGGTCTCGAACTATCATAGGATACTTTTCCAAACCATAAACCCCTGCATACAAATTTCCATGGCAGTAGGGATAGTTCTCATGTTTGATATGTTTGGTTGAAATTTGTGTTTCATTTGTATGGGAGCCCCCTTTCCAGAGGGTGGTGGGGTCTCAAGAAACCATAGAAACATATCTTGTCTCCAAAAACTCCCACATGGTAAATTTGGTTTCCTTTGCTTGATTAGTTCTCGAGTTATGCAGAAATGTGTGTTTCATTTGTATGGGAGCCTCCCCCCTTCCAGATATGGGAGGGGTTCCAGACTATCATAAGAACCTTCTATGACCCCAAAAACCCCTCCACGCAAAATTTCACGCCGATCGGTTCAGTAGTTTTCGATTCTATAAGGTTCAGACAGACAGAAATTCATTGTTATACATATAATAGCTGCGTCCGGTGCGTGCGCTGCTACGCTTGCAACTAAATGAAGGGAAATTTAATATAACTGGCATCTTTATGGTTTTTTTTTGCCTTCAAAACCCCCCACATGCCAAATTTGATTCGATTTGCTTGTTTAGTTCTCGAGTTATGAAGTAATTTGTGTCTTATTTGTATGAGAGCCTCCCTTCCTGAGAGAGTAGGGGTCTCAAACAATCATAAGAACCTGTTCCAGCCCCAAAAAACCCTTCATATACATTTTCACGTTGGTCGGTTCAGAACTTTCCGAGTCTATAAGGGTCTGACAAACAAACAGACAGACAAAATTTATTTTTATGCATATAGAAATCTAGCCTCCAAAAACCCCCATATGCTAAAAGTGGTTTGATTTACTTGATTAGTTCTCCAGTTATGCAGAAATTTGCTTTTTATTTGGAAGGTAGAAGGCGGAGGGGTATCAAACTACCTTAGAAACATTTGTTTCCTTCAAAAACCTCCATTTGCCAAATTTGGTTCCAATTGCTTGAGTTGTTCTTGAGTTATGCAAAAATTCGTGTTTCATATATAGAGAGAGGAGGGGTCTCATACTATCGTAGAAACAATCATTGCCTTTAAAATCCCCGAATGCCAAATTTGGTTCCATTTGCTCTATTAGATCTAGAGTTATGGAGAAATTTTAGTTTCATTTGTATGACAGCACCCCTTCTAGGAGAGGGGAGGGGTCTCAAACCACCATAGAAAAAAAAATTGTCTCCAGAAAACCCCACATGCAAAATTTGGTTCCATTTGCTTGATTAGTTCTTGAGATATGCAGAAAATTCTGTTTCATTTGTATGGGAGCCTCCCTTTTTAGAGAGGGGAGGGGTCTCTGACTACCATATAAACATTGATTGCCTCCAAAAACTTCCGCATGCTTAATTTGGGTTCATTTGCTTGATCAGTTCTCGAGTTATGCAGAAATTTGTGCTTCATTTGTATGGGAGCCCCCCTTTCTAGAGAAGGGAGGGGTCTCAAGCCATCATCAGAACCTTCCCCGGCCCCAAAACCTTTTTCATACGAAATTTCACGCTGATCGGTTCAGTAGTTTTCGAGCCTATTAGGTTCAGACAGACAGACCGACAGACAGACAGACAGACAGACAGACAGACAGAAATCCATTTTTATATATATAGATTGCAAAAATAAATAGTTTATTTTTTTGGCAAAAGTTTATTTTTTTTGTTATTTTGAATGATTAGAAATAATTGAAATGTGGATATTTTAAATGTAACACAAATTAACTAATTGGGAATTGAGAAACTAGGAAAAATTAAAATTAACACTTCATTTAATCACTTTAAAAAAACTAAAAAATAATGCATTGAAACACTTTTTTTTTCAAATTGTCGCGGGTAAACGCGAAAAATTTCCTTTAAATCTACTACAGAAAGCTTATCTTTTGACAGATAGGCCTATTTACTTTTGATCGGAGACTGATTTCGGCATTCTTTTAGATAAACTTATTGAATTCTACGAATTTTCAGAAAATTTGTGATTAATTTTTCGAATACATATGTTCTAATTATGCTTTTGTTGTTGTTAACTCGCATAATTTTCGCGAGTCTCTTATCGTGCCAGTACTCACCAGAAAATTAAATGCGCATATGATTTGAAGCATGATAAGCTATAAAAATCTCAATTTGTTTTGTATATTTTGCTATCAAACAAAATTGTCCGCAACAGATAATTTGTCTTAGATATTATTTACTGCTGAATGAGTCAGAAGAGCAGAGATTCGAACAAAGCAGAACAACAAAAAACTAACCATGATATCACAGGGAAGTTTGACAGCTGTGGCCATTTGACCCTATGCTGGTTTTGATGGAAGACAATAGGTTTTATCAAGGTTCTAAAGTGGTCATAACATCTTTTAATAGAACAATTTCAAAATCTTTGTGGTCTTACAATGGTATTATTAACTTTTTGTCACGACCGTCTATAGAGTGGACCACTTTGTACAAATTTCGGTTCTGAAGAAGCATAGAGGTTGATAGAAAAATTAGTTTTGAACGAAGTTTTATCAACAAAGCCGTACAGCTGCAATAAAACTGAAATTTTTACATGGGTAGACGAATAAAAAAGGAACTGCTGACAATAGTTTCGTGGATTTGATCAATTTAGCGCTTTATATAAACACTTTCAAGCAGTTATGGATAATTCTGTCGATTGTAATTGGTAAAGAGCAAATGAATGTAAATAAAAAATAACAAAAACATTGGATGTGTGCACAACGGTGCGAAAATGTTCTAAACCTAGCTTGCCCTGAAAACGTAACTCCCCTTATTACTCTGTTTACAAAACATTGTTTTTAATAACACCCGATAAGCAACGATAACTGGATAAAATCATTGCTGCAAGGTTAATTTGTTATTGTTACGAAAATTTCTATTGTAGACAATTTTACGGTTTTGCCAATCAATGCAAGAAACCAACATTTAGTTAACTATGGTTGATCTGGATGATTGTTTTTTATATTAGGACACTGTCCACTCTGAGATCGGTATTCTAACGGTGTTCAAAAAAATGAGATATTTTTCAATCAAATAGTAAAAAATAATCAACGAATTCGGTATTTTTTATTATACACATAATGTTTATTCTTTAAAAAAATGACAATGAATATTGGTCAGCCGTACGACGCAACTTAGTCATGATGCTCTCACAGGAGCGCTGGACAGCACTGACGTCCATCTTCCGGATACAATTCCGGATCCTCATGGTCAACTGCTTCGTATTCTTGACCCGCCAATTATTTTTGTACACTAGGGGCACTGAGGGAACCGAAAAAATCATCAATGGGACGGCACCGGTGCCAAGCTTTGCTCGTACGGTATCCTTTTCTTCTCAGCACGTATCAGCGTATCTTTTGTAGGCGTCTAGAATACTCCAGCGATGCTTCTTGGACGTGAATGCTGAAGACACTCCTCCTGGTACACTTGTTGATTGATGGCTAGACCGCTCGGCTTGAACCACGGCTTTGAAATCCCTCTGTCCGATATGGCGATGTACAGCGCCTTTTTTTTTTTAAATATATGCTTAAATTTATATTTTACTTCGGGGGTATGGCCGACTTGTCGCTGGAACAGCAGCTGGCATTTCCTGGAATATGGGTCTTCGAGAGCGGAAAGTAACTTTCATCGTCCAGAACGAATGACGCCCCGCAGTAGTTGTTCGTCATCCACCGGCACTGTGATTTCACGGTCGCTACCTGCTCGTCCGTGTACTCGTGGGACCGAGTCTTCTTCCCACAGATGATGTCATCCATCATGAGCGTTCGGTGAATCAAGGTATGGGAGCCGTGATATTTTCGGCCAGCGTTCCGTCTTTGTTGTCGACAGATAATGAACGCTTACTTCTTCATCGTCAGGACGCGAACGGACGGCTATACCAGGCCTTTCGCTCCACGCTCAGGGATGTCCAGGATCCGGTAAACTGTACTCAGGGACGTTTTCGTCTCGAAAGTGAGCTACCGTAAACTTTTTCTACGATGACCATGCGTTTCGTAAACAGTACTCGCATAGTGCTTGCTGTTTCGACGCCATCTTCGATTGAACTGACAGCACCCGAGCGAAAATAAACATGCCACCCATTTCTAGGGAATCCAGAGAGCAATTCTTTTGGAGAAAAAAAATCTTCGCTCTTTACTTTGATTACAGAATGGTATTGAAATCATCCTCATTTTTAATTGAACACCCGTTCGAAAAAATCGTTCAGCCATTTCCAAAAGGCAAGAACATGAGAGCGGCCTATCTGAGGAATGTAAAATTCTTTTTCGTACGAAAGGTGGACACTTTAATTTGTGAGATCGAAGTAAGCTCCGGGCGCAAGCGGACGTGTTTTCCTTCCGTTGTCGATTTTTTCGTTCATTTTCTTTAATTAAAAAATCAGTGAAGTGGCAGTGAAGATTGAGAATAGCTAGTTGAGTTTGAGTTTATCGATTGTGGGGTGTCTGTTGTGATCGGTGTAGAGTTGAAGAGATTTGCGCCGACCATCGGTTAAATCGGTTTAATAGCTTGTGTCGAAACTTTGTTCCGCCATATTTTGAGGTATGTTTCAAACTTCGGCGGTGAACACTTGTTCGGTAGCACGAGTGATCGAGTGAGCGAAGAAAGGGAAGAAAACAAGAAAAAAAAATGATATTCGATCGTGATTGATTGGGTGTTTTCCATATGCATCGTATGAAATTGATGTCGGTTTTATTATCGGGCGGAGCGCGTTATCTGTTGTGTTGGTTATTTATTGTGCGAGTCCGCGAGCGGTGCTTTGTTGCGAAGTTCAACGTTCGTAGCGCAATATCTATTGTACATTTGATGTATTGTATGATATTTTGAAACGAGAAGAACAATAAAACAGTCGGTAAGGTGTGGCAACCATTAATGACCAAAAGCGTGTGTGATTGTGGGAAGTAAAATAATGATGTGAAGACGGCATTTATTGTTTGGTGGCGTGAGTGCGTGTTTGATGCTTTGTTGCGAACTACCTTTACTATCGGGCATAGCTTGATATCTATTGTTTTCGAAGAAGTTGTGTGTGCTCTCAATCTGAATAAGCCGCTTGGTACATAAGGAGTGTTCGTTCTGTTGTTTGCGGAAAAGTTTTGATGTTATCATATGGAACGGTTTCAGTGAGAAACTGAACGGACGCCTGCGGAGTTGGGTACAGGCGACTCGTGAGGTAGTAAGTACTCTCAAGGTCATGGAGCAAGATAGGTAATTGTTACCTTTTGTATTTATATTAATAAAATCTATTTTTAATGGTTTTTCGTCGACCATCAGTTTAATTGGTTGAATCGGCTGTGTCGACACTTCGTTCCGCAATATTTTGCTATCGGGCGTAGCGTTTTGTCTATTGTTTCGGTTGGATATTGTTCGTTGCGCAAGTGATCGAGTGAGCATGAGAAGTCGTGGTTCACCGGGTAGGATGGGTCGGTGGCGAATAGGGAAGGTCCATTAATTATGTCACGCAGTAGGGGGGAGTGGGGGTTTAAGAAAACGTGACGATCCAAAAAAAAATGAAGGTTCATACAAAAACCGTGACAAGGGGGGATTATAAAAAGTCAATTTTTGTGTGACGTAATAAATGGACGTTCCCATACATAATGAATTGTGATCCAAATTATTCGTTTGTCATGCTCGTCGAGCCACCCTATCTTGGAAAAAATAAACCTCTGTCCTATTTTTTAAGTGACTACAGCGGCATCTCTACTGATGGTGTAGATCGGTCAAAGTTGGCTCTCAGGCGTTGAGATGAATTGATTTGTTTTCCTGATGAAATACCACTATCACACTCTGTGAGTGGCCCCAATAGCATCCCTACTGTTGGTTTAAACCGGTCAAAATCGGCTTTTCAGCATTATTTAAAAATCACTTTGTATTCCCATTGAAAAACCACAATCACACTTTGTGAGTGGCCCCAATAGCATTCTTACTATTGGTTTAAATCGGTTCAAATTGGATATCGGTACTTATTTTAAAATATTTCACTTGACAGCTTATCGTTAACCAAAACGAACCCTACTGCTACCCAATCCTGATATCCAAAATCCCTGTGATTTCTCGTGGGAGTGCAGTGGATTCGGCGGCTTCCAATAAAGCGAGTATCGCGTCAACATATTCCTACCCATTCCCTACTTGACCTGCATTCGGACGGGGCCTGCGCCGGTATTGCCTTAGTTTGAGATCACCAGTTTTTACACATTGAAGATGTATGTTAGTCCCTCGCATCATCTGTTGGTTCTCTGTGTAATTACAGCTGATCTGGCAATAACGGAGTAGCAACCTCGGGTGGTCAATCATGCTCATGCTCATGCTCATGCTCGAAAGGTGGACACTTTATTTTGACCAGTGAAAGAGGCAGGGTTGTAAAGGTTTTGAGTATAATTTGGTGTATGTTTATCGTAGAAAATGAATGTAGTTATTATTACGATTAGCTGTGGTGTGCGTGATCCAGGAGAGCCAGAAAGCCGTGCTATGGCTTTGATATGTTTACACGCCTCCCGCTCGAGATGCAGTTTGTCTTCACGTAGTGCACCCTGGAAACGTTAAGGTTCCCTTAACGGCTAAACGAACTACGGAGGGAGCACCAGTCGATGTCAGTAAGACCGGAAACTGGTCGCAAAAACGGAATTTATGCGGTATCAATTAATTAAGGCAGACATAGGTTCCCCCGAATACTGCCGGGTAACACCGAAAGGGAAATGCCGAGACATACCGTAGTAATGTTGAATAAAAAACTTGTATTAAATAATTAACAAGTTTTGTTATCTCAGGTATCATTTTGTTGGGTTACCAGACCCTAACCAACCCCAATTGATGAGTAATTGATTGCATTGGCAATACTGTTCTCCATATGTGAACTGTATGTAATTCATTCGGGCTTCTTTTGAAGTTCTATTCAACCGTTTACACACACCACATTTCTTATTCGTTAAGGAAATCTCAAGATGCAGTGTAAGTTTTTTAAAGTATTAATTTACCTTTCAATTTGGGTATAATCATTCGACTTCAGTATAATAAACCAAGCATGGTACGAAATAAATGTTGTAGTAAGCTAAGCAAAAATCTGTGCTGATTCAGCTCATTCTTACAACGATCTTTGACAGCAACGGATCAGTAGTAACAGCAACAGTGAATACGTATTATAGAGGCTGGAAACTTCGATCAGGTCACGACACCTATATCAAGCAGTTTTCAATTAAAATTAATTTTTAATTCTTTAAGAGCATTTTTGAATGGTCATGCTGTACCTAAATGCTGTGAGATGCAAAAAATTTCATTCAGCCATTCAAAAATTAATGTTTCTGCTTCCTTGCATCCTCCGGAACATAAAACTTGTACTGGGTGGTGAAGAATAGTAGCCTCGGAAGTTGCCGGAAGTCTGCCTTAACGTAAGTCCCATCATCCATGATGAGACAATGAGGCTTCATCAGCTTCTGGGTATACAGTTTCGGAGCCCGTGGCTTTCCCATCGTATTTTGCCGTACGTCATGATTTGGAGCCTTGTGAACTTTGAACGTATGCAGTCCCTCCCGGTCCTTGGCTCTTTGAACGAAAGAAACGCTTTCACAACACGCTTGTGATCCTGATCACTAATAAAACATCCATTCTGACCGCATTTCTCCTTCCGTTCAATGCTCACGACTCACCGTCGACTACACGATTCCGAGTTGTTTTCCGATGGGCCGATGACAGTTGAGGATTTTCCAGGTGCTTGTCAAAAATCAATTCGCGACGTTGCTTTTCGGGTGACGCCATTTTTCAAATTTTCGAAAATCTGATAACGATAAAAATACAACAACAAAACACTTTAAACTACGTCCACCCAAATTTTCAAGAGAAAATACCCAATGGGTAATTGTCAACAGCGTTTTCCGTGATGCAATTTGATATGGGACACCCTTTACAATGGAAAGGAAAAATAACGTCAGCATGCTGTTCTGCTTTTTCGTGACCTTGACGATCTGCACCGCCTCCGTTGTGGCTATGATGGCTAAATGTTATGTTACGAAAGGTACCGTAAATTGCATTAAAGTTGCAAAATATTTATATCTGAAACATGCATTAACAACAAAACCTGAGGATGACTCAGGTGGAGTTTAAGTGATTCCTCTTTTGTTGTTTACCTTTTTGTTGCAAGGATCTAAAATGTAACATAGATTTAAAGATGCAATCTTTTTCCTTCTACTCTGTTCTAAACCTTAAGGTTTTTCACCTTTCCTTCTCAATCAACTGTATTAAATTGTTATTTTCCTTAGATTGATAACGATTTCCAACCATCTAATGACTATCATGAATTCTAGAATAAATGTCACAATGATAATGCTAATCAAATGTGGATAAATGTTGATATAAATTTTAAAATTGCAAATTAATAGGACCGTCAGATGGGCAGAAGAAGAAATCCAACTGTTCGATGACAGGTCGTAAAGTTATTTTACTAAAAAACCTCTACAAAATGTATAAAAAAAATTCCCCAACGGCTTACTAGGTCGGTTGAAATCAGTTTTTAAACTCGACAATTTTACGTATTCTTGTCTTTAACTTAAATAAGCAAATGTGAGTAGCTCCAATAGCATCCTTACTGTTGGTTTTAATCAGCCTTAAACTCGATGTTTTAATGTATTTCTGTAATCTACAGAAATAAACCACCCACATTTGTAAGTGGCCCATCAGAATACTTACTATATGTTAAAATCACGATTTTTTTAAATTCTTCTGATATAAACCGCCCACACTTGTGAATGGTCCCAATAGCATTCTTGTAGTGTACACTTAGATATAACCCTATATAACAACTATAATCATTTATTGATTTATTTTTGGGTTACACAGTTCCTGATGGAGACACTCGAAGCTAATTCATTTAATTAGTCCTTATGTATTCGATCACCAATCAGCGATCGATGTTTAAATTTGGTAAAAATGAAAGAGAGAAACATATGCATAACGAAGAAGACAAAGCACGCTGAGTGCATCTTGGGAACAAGGCACCATATGTGCCATGCCGATAGTAAAATAAAAAATCGTTGTGACACTCTTTGGTGTCGGGTCAGAATTGGTGAGTTTCTTTTTTAAGTCATCGATACACCTGATGCACTCGTAAGCACTCGTTGGATAATTTTTGTTGGAAATCTATGACATTCTTACTGTTGGTTTAAATCGGTTCTCACACTCGATGTTTAAATGTATTTTTGTATTATACTGAAACAAACCAACCACACTTGTGAATAACTTCAACAGCATCCTTACGGTTGGCTTTAATCGGTTGTCAAACTCGATGTTTTACATACTTTTGTTGAAATAAACCACCCATACATGTGTGCGGCCCAAAACGGCATTCTGGCTGTTGGTGTAAATCGGTGCCTATATTTGAATAACTTTAATGGGCATCTAAACATAAATAACTAACCGGGAACATAGTTAAATATTTTATTCACTGCCGACGTCAGTTGAATCCAGAACACCGTTTATCAAACGGATCCCGCTGCAAGCCCAACCATTTTCCTGGAGAGTGTGAGCTGTTTAAAAACCTGTTACGAAAAAATTAGAAGAAAGATCAGTAATTTCTATTTAATTCCAACTACCTTTTTTGCTTATCTTGACAGGTAAGCGTATTTCATCTAAAATGTGCAGACTTCTTCAGTGTCGTGTTCTAGTACACGACGCTGAAAAAGTCTGCACATTTTAGATGAAATACGCGTATCCATCATGATAAGCAATAAGGTTAGTTGGAATTAAAAGGGAATTATAAATCTTTCCAACCATTTTATCCAACATTCCAGTGATTTCTCGTGGACCGTTTTTTCCTTCAAAGCGAGTACCAAGTCAACATATTCCTACCCATTGACTTGACCCACATTCGGGCGAGGCCGCCGCCAGTATTGCATTACTTTGGGATCACCAATTTTTACACATTGAGGATGTATGCTAGTCCCAAGCATCATCTGTTGGTTCTCTGTGAAAAAAACAGCTGATCTGGCAATAACGGAGAAGCAACCTCGGGCTGTCAATCATGATCATGCTCATGCTCTACAGAATGTTTAGAAGTTTTCAAATTCTCGTCTGTTGTTCTTGTGATGAAATAAAAAAGTGAGTTTTCCAAGGGTAATTCGCTTAGAACAGTGTGTCAGCCACGATGTCTCACACACTAGACGATCATGTTTCATCACTGCAGCACTTCGATTATCAATCAATATCACTTGTGTTGCAAACTGAGGAGCACTTTTGACAGTTGAGCTTGTAGAAATAAAAAAACAGCAACCTTGCCAATATGCATTGCCTTGTTGCCAGGCTTAGCAAAATATAACAATTTGGGCTTTCAACACATCGGCACCTTCGGCACATTACGGGAACTCCCACAGGACATTGAAACACTTGTAGACACACTCAAGAAAAATAGCACCGGAGAGAAGCGTGCACCCCTTGGAGTTTCCAACTATTTTAGTAGTTCAGGGGAGATTGCAGTAAAGGGTGATACGGTCAAAATTTGGTCAAGGGAAAACGCGTGTAAATCGGTGAAATCGTTTATTTAAAAAATCAAATTAAATTTCTTTTTCAAGTTCAATTAGTATAAAATTCAGGAAAAATATTCAGTTAGGCTTCCGCTTTTCCAAATCCGAATTGCCGGGCCTTACGCTTGACCCCTGCCATCAGATTGTGTACAGCCACCTTGTCCACCTTCTTCGCCGCAGAAAGCCAGTTTGCCTTGAACTGCTGCTCGTCCTTAGCAGTTTTTTTTTTGGTCTTCTTTAGGTTCCGCTTGACAATAGCCCAGTATTTCTCAATTGGGCGGAGCTCTGGCGTGTTGGGAGGGTTCTTGTCCTTGGGAACCACCTGCACGTTGTTGGCGGCGTACCACTCCATGGCCTTTTTACCGTAATGGCAAGATGCCAAATCCGGCCAAAACAGTACGGAACAACCGTGTTTCTTCAGGAAAGGCAGCAGACGTTTATTCAAATACTCTTTCACGTAAATTTCTTGGTTGACAGTCCCGGAAGTTATGAAAATGCTGCTTTTCAATCCACAGGTACAGATGGCTTGCCAAACCTGATATTTCTTTGCGAACTTTGACAGTTTCGTGTGCTTGAAAATATCTGCTACCTTTCCCTTCCTTTTGCCGTATAAAACTCCTGTCCCGGAAGCTGCTTGTAGTCGGCTTTGACGTAGGTTTCGTCGTCCATTACCACGCAGTCAAACTTCGTCAGCATCGTCGTGTACAGCCTCCGGGATCGCGCTTGGCCGTCGTATTTTGTTTATCATCGCGATTTGGAGTCACTACCTTCTTGTAAGTCGATAGTCCGGCTCGTTTTTGGCTCGATGCACGGTTGTAGACGATACACCCAGCTTATTTGCGGCATCTCGGAGAGATAGGTTAGGGTTTCGCTTGAAACTACCGGCAACTCTCTTTGTCGTCTCAGCGGCTTCCGGTTTTCGATTTCCCCCCGATCCAGACTTCCTGGCTGTCGACAAACGTTCCCCAAACACTTTAATTACATTTGTAACGGTTGATTTGGCAACTTTTAGCGATTTTGCCAACTTTGCGTGCGAGTAGCTCGGATTTTCGCGATGCGCGAGCAAAATTTTGATACGCTGCTCTTCTTGCTTGGACGGCATTTTGACAACTGAAGAGTGAATTCCAAAATCAAAATAGGAGCAACATTCTACACACACACACCTTCAAAATGAGGGGTGTTCAGGTTTTTTAAATGCAAAATTGAAAGAAATACGTCAAGTTGATATCGACCAAATTTTGACCGTATCGCCCTTTAAGCTTGGCCAGCGGACGATTGGTTTTACGTTAGCTGTCACCGGGTTTCCTTTCTCTCGCGGATGTGAATTTTCAAGTGTTGACAGTTTTTCAGGCTGCATCAGCAAACAAAGGAACCAAACTATGCGTTAAATTTGAATTTGAGACACACAGCAAAACAGCCTCTATGGACGGTAATAATTGTAAAAATGTCTTCATATCTATATTTTTTTCACCCATTCATTTTGGCAATCTTGGATGTGCAGTTTTTGTAACAGATCCAGTATTGACGGTACGTGAAAACCTGAATAGTTGAAAATCGTACGTGAACCCAAAATTTACAGATATCGGAAAGGGAAGAAAATACTTTATTATTATCATACTGATGAACTGTTTACAAATTTAATGAACGCTGATCGAGTTTATCCATTCGTGTTTCCTCAATTTTCAAACCCTAACCTCACTTTTGATCGCCGATGGTATCAGTGAAAATCAATTTTACGTTCGTTCCGTTGTACATGAAGTCAGAAGTAGTTCGTTGTTCCGATCCGATTTTCTATACAGCGACACAACGTCCAACATCTTACGAAAAAAAAAGTAGGTTCTATTTTGAATGGCTCTGTTGTTAATTTTCTTAACAGATGTTTGCAACGCCTATTTCCATAATGTACGTCACCTAAATCGATAATTACAACAAACTTAATTCCACCACCCCTTAATCACGGTTGCCAGAAGGTACTCTTTAAAACAAAATCAATCGATTTAATCCATTATCCAGACAGGAGCCCATAAATTTCCCAGCCAAATATCATTTATGATGATCGAGCCACCCACTTTTAAAGCGGGCTGTAAAAGATTATGACTCAACATCCTTCATCACCGCTCGAACGACGTCTTTTGCTTTGGAAACGCAGTGGAGGGGGGGAATTTGAAAGTGTGAAAAATGCAAAACCCACCAACCAGCGCGTTATGACCTCGGTAATATTTCGAACTCGTCTCCCACGTAAAGGAAAAAAAACACCTGCCTCCTGAAAATTCGTCCTCCTGCAGAATCGAAGCCCGAGCCAAGTTCCATTCGTGCTGCGACCATAAAGTTGATTTATAGATATTTTATGTTCCCGTCGTAAAGTGTAATTTATCATCTATCGCGAGTAGCTACCGCAAGTTAGGGAGGAATATCAGGAAACATGAATGAAGCTGACGTGCTGGCGTTTTTACGTTTTTTTTCCCACGGCGGATATGGAGCTTGGAAGGATGGAACGAAGGGGATGGGTGCCAAATCAACTCTAACGTGGAAATTTATTTTCTAAGCCAAATGCATGGACTTAAAACTGGGCCCATATGGCTAAGAGGCTCCACTTTTCATTCAAGTTTTCATCATAAGGTAGCGGCTGATTTTTTCGGGTTGCCTGTTTGCCAAATAGATTAGAAGGAGCCTTCCGAGTATGTTTGACATTGTGCTAACGATCATTATTTGACCTGAGAAGAATAATCAGTGTTACTATAAGACTGATTCCACGCCAAATCGGTCGGTCATCAAACTCAACTATCTTCGATTTTGATGAAACTTGGTACACGTCTTCGGTATGTTGAAAAAAAAAATCCACGGAAATTTGAGAAAAAAAGACACGTTTTGAAAAAAACTTTAGGATGGACGCTCTTATAATAAAAAAGTTTTCCGAAGAGCGAACTTTGGTGCATATTTCAAATTTTGGTTATTCATTATTGTAAATGAAAATTAATTATACAATATGATTTTGGAGATCATTAAAAACAATAATGATGATAATGATAAATCACCTGAACGCAACCGTTTTCGAGATTTTTCGGATTTTATTTCAATAGAATGAAAAAACCTCAGAAAATTCGCTCTTTTCTTAAGTTAATCGAGATTTCCACCAGAAATGATAAATTTTCCAAGATCTTCATATTATAACGTTCACATTACTCTAATGTCCTCTTTTCTTTTGATATCAGGATGATAAGAAGACTCATTTGAAAAGAACAAGATAAATAGCACTATTGTTTTAATATTGCAATCAATATATTTATAATTGTTTAATGGCTGTATCGGTCGGGCCGCTCAGAGAATGAAGGGAGCGAATTTGCTAAAGCGATGAAAGTAACAGCGAGATAGATGTCGCAGGGGCGACAAGTGTGAAATGGACAGATGATGAAATTATGCGGAGGGTCATATAGAAGAAGCATATTAATCGAACTGCTGACTATTTTGCCAAGCTCCAACGATGTTAGAGGTCGGGTGTAGTGTGTGAAAACTACACTCCGAACAGTTCGGTGATGTAGCGATGAAAGTAACACATATTGTTTAAGGTAGGTAGACAAATAGCAGCTATAACGTATGTCAGGTATATCTTCTCATAAAAAAACAGCTAATGTACGCTGCCTGTAAACTACCAGAGATGTTTTATACCTGCATTTCCAAAGGTACCACAGCCAATATATATGCTCATACATAGTCGCATTCATCAGTAAAATCTATCTGAGTGAACTGAAAATGGAGTTTAACATGAAGAAGTGTTGTATGCCGTTTCCCACTAAACGGTGCTCAAAAAACCTTCGTAAATTAACCGAACAAAATGTCAAAAAACTCAAGTTTATGGGCAAAACACATTTGGACACTTCTTTGATGATTTGTGATAATTGTCGTTTGCATTTAAATAGAACGGAACAATCCCATGCTGCAATTTCGAGCCTAGTGAGAAACCATCAATTACTAACATTATGGATCCACAACCATCTACATCACGGCAAGTAGACTTGTATGGTCTCGAGGAAACGCCATCGGCAATATCATTAATGTCAGTGCCATCTGATAGCAGTGTGCAAGATTATTCAAGGCGCCATAATATTGAGCTATTTAACAAGGGCGTAGCTGGAATCAACGTTTCGCCAATATCGGCTAAAAAGTTCCTGAACGTAAATTATGCCCGCAAAAAGTTCAAAGATGTTTCAAACGGCATTCGGACACACATATTTGGGGATCAAGCGGAGGAGGATGACCTGGAACAATTGAAAGTGAAAGCAGCCGAATATGACGAAATAATCGCGCAGCTAAAGGACCGGTATGCTGATCCAGAAACTTCGAGGGACGATCAAGTAAGGATACTTTCGGTTTTACCACAATCTTGGACAAATCAAAGAGTAATGGCAGAATTTGGAATAACAAACAAGTACATCGTATCAGAGCTAAATTCCTTGCACGAAGGTGTTTTAGCGTGCCCCTAACGAAAAGCTGGGACGACGGTCTGAATTTCAGAAAACGAAGTTTTTGTAAAACTGTTTTCGAATGACGAAGAAGGCAGGATTCATAATATATATAAAAGCAATCAATAGTTTATATAATGTTTATGTAATATTATCAATGACCGAGACTAATAAATGGTATATATAAATATAAATCCAACCATAATTCATTATTTTTGTCTTATAACTTTAAGTGAAGCTTTTTCAATCGACGAGCTGTTAAGAGTAAGTAAGAGGCACATACATGTGTTTTAAAAAGGCTAAAACACAAGAGAAACAATCGTTAGCTATTGTTGTTTTAATATCACGAGTAATTTATGAAAAGGGCGTATTTTTTGAGGTTTTGAAATTTTATTGAAAGAAAATCAGAAATATCTTGAAAACGGTTGCGTTTACGTGGTTTATCATTATCATCATTATTGTTTGTAATGATTTCCAAAACCATATTGTAACATCAAAATTTATTTATAAGAATGAATAACCAAAATTTGAAATATACACAAAAGTTCGCTATTTGAAAAACTTTTTTATTATAAGAGCGTCCATCCTAGAGTTTTTTTTAAAACGTGTCTTTTTCCTCAAATTTCCATATAACAAATTAAAAAATATTAAAAATATGCTTTTTTAGATATTTTATTTTTAGTAATTATTTTTGATTTTTTCTTGATGAAAAAAATTTTTTTTCTGTGTATATTTTTTTTAAGAAAGGCTTTTAGTTCCCTACAATTCCCTTATATAAAGTTTTTCTCTAAATGTAATGGTTTTTGAACTACGATTTTTCAAGTAAAATGTTGGAAAAAACACATACGCCCATCTCATAAGTTACTCTTGAACCCAAATTATCTTAACACCAGTGGAATTTTTTTTTTTCCAACGTACCGAACTCATGTGCCAAGTTTCATCCAAATCAATGATGATCACACGATTTTGGGATTTCCGGCACATTCTGGATGGAATCCCTCATGTTTCTCCACATTATGAACAAGAGCTGTAACCGTTGCGGAGCTTCAACTCGCCCATCCCAAGAGAACGCGACTGGAGGCGGCTATCGTGTGTGTTAACGGTTTGTACAGAGGGGAGCGCTGTTTATGCTACTCACTGTAAGGTGTCGCGTCGGGTGCATGGAAGGTAATTTACTATGCGCATGAGTTGGCTGGCATGGCATTTGCTCTTGAATGAGCAGAACAGCGATACAAACACATCGTGATGGTACGTGCCTCTGACTGGAGCGGGAGGCAAACGAATGTGGAACTTGTTCTCTTGTTACAGTTGAAGTGGATGTGAATGCTTGATTTTAACTGACTGTTAAGATTAAATTATGGATTAGTAGCTCAGATTCTGCTATGGTTTTTGAAGATTTATTAAATGAATTCTAAAATAACTGAGAATGTTCAGTTGGAAAAAAGAGCGAAACGCCTGATAAAATGATGATTCCAAGCAGTGCTGTATTATAGGCATTTCTTACTCTCAAACATAGTTCAATAAATTCATCGATAACTCGTTCCAACGACTAAATTTCTGAATAAGGCTTGTTCGCGACAAAATCTGGACAGATTAAATTTCGACTAAAACAAATTTGCTGTTACTTCAATCCAAGATGCATCTTTAAACTAATTACAGTTACTTAATTTGGCTGCACGAAGAAATTACGAACATTTGAGTCTGTGCAGACTTCTCTGCAACCGATTTAGCTGCTTTTGTCCATGATTATCGCAAATATTCTTTCGTTGTAGCTTGTTGTTTATATTGAAAGAGTTCTCTCTTCACGAGAGCCCAATACCGCTCGATAGGTCGCAACTCCGGGCAGTTTGGTGGATTCGCCTCTTTCGGTACAACATGGACACCATTCGCTTTATACCATTCCAAAATATCTTTCGCTTAGTGACAAGATGCCAAACCAGGCCAAAATAGCGAGGGAGCGTCATGGGTGCGTAGGAATTGTAACAATCGCTTCTTTAGGCATTCTTCACGATATATTTGCTTGTTTACCGATCCGGTAGTGATGAAGCTTTGTCTTGCTCGACCGCAGCTGCATATTGCCTGCCAAACCAAATATTTTAAAGGTAAGTTGACCTTTTTCTTCGTCCGGAAATGCTTCTCTACGCCATTCCGTTGCATGGCAGTATATTAAGATATTCCGGGAAGCTGCTTGCCCATTATGATGTATGATGTATGATATGTACTACCACCCATTGTAGCACGGAAACTACGTCCGACAGCAATAGGCTCTCCTCTCTGTTAGACTTGATCAAGCTTTAATAACCACTGATTATCCTAGTCATGCCATTGTATGAAGGGCCAAAAAGGGGTTGGATGGATCGATAGGCAACATCACTTATACGTATCTACAGGGATATAAAGAATCTCCTTCCAACAACAAGACTGAACAATTGGTCATAAGAGCAAGCTATCTAACATAAGGATGCCCCAATGGGCGGGGAGAAGAGCCCGCCCTTTATTCACAAGCTGTTAGCAATGGGGAGTTGGCATTTCCACTCTCCCCATCCAGAGTGCTTCAATCGGGTGCCCTGATGGCCCCTCCTGTTCCCATGAAATATTTATATAATAGTGTATATATTTATGTAAATGAAAAATAATACAATCATTCATATCTATTATATACGATCTCCATTCGGTTGATCCTGAAATGCAAGAAATGTAGTCAAGTGTTTTAGTGTAGAGTTCCGTGGTTCGCGCTTGAGCGCGTTTTCGTTCGTTTTCACTGATAGCAGCATTTCACCAAGATCTTGATTTGTGGTATCCTGAAAAAGTTTGTTAAATTTTACAGAACTAACATTTATACATTTTAATTTTCTGTTGCCATGGTCACTATTTGCAGCTTGATGTTGATTTTGTAACATGAATCCGCTTTTATTTTTGCTGGCCTAATAGTTATTGCTCCTGTGTTGGGAAAGCAGGGAAGATTTAATTGACAGAGAGTTAAAGACAAATGGACATAAAAAACAATAAGCAATGGTTAAATCATCTATGAAGTAAAATCGATAAAACAATATCATCAAACATAATGATATTGTGAGTTATGGTACAGTAATGCCAAAAATTGAACTGTAACATCAGACACTAGCAGAATGAAAAACACATTAGGTAATAAGTACAAAATCCTACCATAGACTCCGTTACAGCTTCTTTTAATCAAGGTACTAAATACTTCTCAATCATAATGATAATTCGACATAAAGGACAAAATAATTAAAAGTATATATAACCTTTAAGGTGAAATTGTAAAAAACAAATATTTATGTTAGAATATAAATCACGAAAACACAAGTAATGATAAAAATGATAATAATGATAATAAAGATGATAGAGATGAATGATAATGTCTATGAATAAACAATGTCCTATAAGATAAAATATATAGTGAGGGTATATTGTAATATGAACTGAAAATTACATGTGTGCCGACTGCTGTTTTGTTGCAATTGTAGACAAACGTGCGCATCCATTATGAACCAGAAAATTTAGGCAATGTATGACCGCCATGAAAAAAAAAGAATTTTAAATTTTTTAATTATTTTATAATACCTGACGACCTGGAAGGCCTGAAAGATATGAGACTGGAAAATTATGATATGATTTACCGGTCGCACCCCCTCACTTCGCTATTGTCGGATTGACAACATTGCCCAGGCTACGCCAACCAGCGTCTCCATGTTTCAGCTGGCAGTCTTTTGTGATCATATGACTCGTGGAGGCGTGAGGTAGGAACTTGTGAGGACCAGAGGTCGGTCGCACCCTCCTTAGAAGTTGTCAACTCACCATTTGAAGCCCGGAAAACTGCTTGCCCATTATCACATAGGAAAACCTCGTCAAATATTCGAGTCCGGATTTGAGCCGTCACATTCTGTTTATCATTACGGTTCGGTACTGTTTTCACCTTGTACGACTTCATACCTTGCCGGTGCTTGGAAGTATGCACGAAAATTGCCACAGTACGTACCGAATGCTCTGGTGTCTTCTGCAATATTTGCTTCACCTTCGCGTCCTTCTAGTGGTTCCTGAGATCCGTTTTTATACCGCTCCAAGCCATCCTGGCTGTTGTCAAACGTGTTTCGAAAGATTTAAGATCGTTATGGACAGTGCTTGCAGGAAAACCAAGCTTTTTTGCAAGTTTTCTTGCTGACAGATCCGGAGTGTCATTGCAACCGCACACAATTGCTTTTCGGACTTGCTCTTCTTTCGACGCCATCTTCGATCCAAAAGCTTGTGGTATCACCAAAAATTGATTTTACACAATGAACTGGTATACGTTCACCAGTCTGCAAAATATTTCACGCGTTGATGAAGTCTTTCCAGAGATATACGTATTTGGGGGTGTCTTGATTTGACAGCCTTATGACGTTTGTAGCTTTTGGTTATGTCTCAATTTCTTCTAACGCGCTATAGTCCTAACTGCAACATCGAATGTGTTATATTTACTGTGGAATTCAAACGGTGAATGCTCGTATCGTTTGAATATTCGATTATTCCGGTCTCATGTTTCGGATATGTAAGTTGTAATAGTACATTGACAGACAAATTTGTAAAATAAATCAAGCACAGCAGAATCATAGTGCTTGATTGATTTCACTGAATATTACTTCACTTTAAAAAATTAAGAGGCCAATTCATCTGCAGAGGTGTAGACTTCCCGAAATTTTAAATAACTTTTTGATGTCAGAAAAGCAAATGAAGTTTTTACTTGGACAACTGACAACCAGAATTAGTTACATGAGTCTGGCTCATCCAAGGCTCATGCCTCAGCCCCCTTCATTATAACTGTTCTGACAAAGATATTGTAAATGATGATGGTCCGCCACATACACCCAAAGAAAATTTAATATTATACTAGCTGAACCCGGTGCGAGCCTTGCTACGCTTGCAACTAAATGAATGAAAATTTAATAGAACCGGTGTTTTTATGGTTTAATTTTAGAAATGAGTATTGTTAAAATATTTACGTTTGCTAATGTGTGTAATTTCTGTAGGTTGGTGTAGGTGTGTGTTTTCATAGAACTCTTGGATCGGTAGTTTCTACTAAGGTTTTTCTTTCTGTGTTGACACATTTCATAGACAGTAATGTTATCTTCAACTACACCGTATCAAGTCTGCTTGAACGTAATTTCCTCTTGCATAATCTTCGATTTTTTTAATTATTTACATGGCATAACGTCACAATCCCCCTAGTAGCACACTTGTAGCCATTCGGTTGAGATAACATGAATATGACTTGCTATGTCATAATCAAGTTACTACAACTAATTATGATCGTAATGTGCTACTTGGGACTATAACATAGCCTGATACACAATATCCCTTCATAATGCCCGATTCGTGGCTGCCCCTCTCCAATCCCTTGGGAACCTTGTACCCCCTAGGTCTTGGTCCACCTGGTCTGACCATCTTGATCGTTGCGCCCCACGTTGTTTTGTAGCAACCGGATTCCCGTCGAACACCATTTTTGCAGGATAGTTGCCCGGCATTCTCGCAACATGTATCCTTCCAGCTTTTGCCACCTTAAAATACTGGGTTCGCCGGCGCGCTGCACGAACTCATGGTTCATTCTTCGCCTCCATAGTCCGTCCTCCTGTACTCCTCCAAAGATGGTTCTTAACAACCGTCGCTCAAAAACTCCGAGTGCTCGCAGGTCCTCTTCAAGCGATGTCCACGTCTCATGCCCGTAGAGAACAACCGGTCTTTTTAGCGTTTTGTACAGGACGCACTTCGTACGGTAGCTAAGTCTGTTTGACCGTAGTTGCTTGTGGAGCCCATAGTAGGTACGACTTCCACTGATAATCCACCTCCGGATCTCACGGTTGTTATCGTTGTCCAGTGAGTCGAGATAGACAAATTCATCGACCACCTCGAACTCATCGCCGTCGATCGTTACTCTGCTATCCAGTCGGGTCCTGTCGTGCTCGGTTCCGCCTGCCAGCATGTACTTCGTGTTGGACGTATTTATCTTCAACCCAATCTTCTCTGCTTTGCACTTTAGTCTGGTGCACTGCTCTGCCACCGCCTCAAATGTTCTGCCGACAATATCCACGTCATCGGAAAAGCAGATAAACTGACCGGATCTGTTGAAAATCGTCCCTCGCATGTTAAACGCCACTCGTCGCATAACACCTTCAAGAGGTAATAACTGAACATTCCTATGCTACTTGGGTACAGTTGTCACTTAGAAAACCGTCAACGTCTTTGATACAAAATATTTACAAAAGAGGGTGTTAGTTAGCCAGTTTAGGCCAGTATAAAATTCTTATAAATTATATTTATTAAACTAAAACTCCTTCTCCTATATAATGTACCACCATAGTACCCGCAAACCATCTCAATCTGCCACAAAGTACTTAAATGATCCGGAACTGGCACCATAGGCTTTATATTGCTTACATGTTGTCTTCTCTGTTTGGTAGATAGAAGTAGACACCCGAACCGAGATGAGAATAGGGATAGTTGATATCCACCCGGTCACCGATCTGGACGTGCGTGCGTTGCTCTCGGTAACAATAATTTTTTTCCATTATTATCGAGATTTTCAGCCCTGGGCTGGTTCATCTCCCGTCGAGTCACTTAAATATCTTTTGGGTGTTTTCGTAGCTTGTGCGGGGGTGAGATTCGAACTCGTGACTTTGGCGTGAGAGGTATGGATGTTAACCACTACACCGGAGTCGCCCCCCAGTTACAATAAAGCCTTCAAGAATGTCAAGCTAAGTGGAATAGAATTATTCTCGGTGGAAAAGAATCCCAGTCCATTTGACTTCATATTTACCCGCAATATTGTCGTGTCGACAAATCGCGTATTTCCCGTGAGTGTCCGCGCAGTGCTTGACTTCTCGAATTGAACAGAAGGCTGAAACGTGTTCTCTTGGGGATCTAAATTAATTATAAGTAAACATTCAATGGAATTCTAAAGTGACTTGAGACCCCTCCCCTTTCTAAAAGGAGGGCTCTCATACAAATGAAACACAAATTTCTGAATAATTAGAGAACTTATCACGTTACTGGAACCAAATTTGGCAGGTGGATGTTTTTGAAGGGAAGAAATGTTTGTGGTTGTGACTTGAAACCCCTTCTTTGTTAAAAGGAGGCTCCCCTACAAATGAAACACACATTTGTGCATAACTTGAAAACTAATCAAGCATATGAAACCAAGTTGTGGAGGTGGAGGTTTTTGAAGAAAATAAATATTTCTATGGTGGTTTGAGCTCCCCCCGCCGTCTAGAAGGGGAGACTCCCATACAAATGAAACACAATTTTTAGCATAACTCGAGAGCCAATGAAACAAATGAAACCAAATTTAGCATGTTGAGTTTTTTGGAGGCAAGCAATGTTTCTATTGCAGTTCAAGACTTCACCCCCTTTTGAAGGGTGGAGGGTGCTCCCATACAAATTAAATCAGAATTTCTGCATAACTCAAGAACTAATCCAGCAAATGAA
Organism: Aedes japonicus; assembly: GCA_034211315.2. Taxonomy (NCBI): domain Eukaryota; kingdom Metazoa; phylum Arthropoda; class Insecta; order Diptera; family Culicidae; genus Aedes; species Aedes japonicus. The sequence goes on from JASCZW010005573.1 coordinate 131,655, forward strand.
ATTACATTTAGCACATGGGGGTTTTCTGCACGTAGGATTTCTATATAAATAAAAATGAATGACTGTCTGTCTGTCTGTCTGTCTGTCTGTCTGTCTGACCCTTATAGACCCGGTAAGTTCTGTACCGATCACCGTGAAAATGTGTTTGCAGGGGTTTTTGGGGCTGGGGAAGCTTCTTATGATTGTTTGAAACGGCTTTTCTCTCAGCCCCCCTTATACAAATGAGACACAAATTTCTGCATAACTCGAGAACTAATCAAGCATATGGAACCAAGTTTGGTATGAGGAGGTTTTGAAGGCAATGATTGTATGGTGGTTTAAGAAACCTCCCCTCTTAGGAAGGGACGGCTCCCATACAAATGAAACACGAATTTCTTCAAAAAAAAAAGAAGAAAATTATCCAGGTTACTAAAACACACAACATGTATTTGTCGGATAAGAAGCATGTTCTGATAGAATTTTGAACCCCTGCATAGTCAAAGAAAAAACTCATTCCAAAAACAGCCATAAACGTGCCAGTTCTTTTGAAGAATCCAAGTAAAGCTTAAGTGAGGTTGAACATCGTAGCATCTGAAACTGAAACTGATGATAACTTTCCGGCTGTTTATCAAACTGTATGGAATTGGTTAGTAATATCATTATCGTCAATTTTCTTATCTTTTAATGACCATTTACTTTGCTTAGAAAGCTCTAAAAACCGTTTTAAACAAGCGCCATCTACGACGTTTAACCTCACTTTTGCGTTACCTGGATTCTTCCATTAAATGTGTATTCTTTTAGTTGCAAGCGTAGCAGCGCTCGCACCTGGCTATATATATATATATATATATATATATATATATATATATATATATATATATATATATATATATATGTATATATATATATATATATATATATATATATATATATATATATATATATATATATATATATATATATATAAAATATATATATATATTATATATATATAAAAATGAATTTCTGTCTGTCTGAACCTTATAGACTCGGAGACTACTAAACCGATCGACGTGAAAATTTGTATGCAGTGGTTTTTAGGGCCGGAAAAGGTTCTTATGACAGTAAGAGACCCCTCCCATCTCTATAAAGGGGGGGCTCCCATACAAATGAAACACAAATTTCTGCATAACTCGAGAAGCAATCAAGCAAATGAAAACAAATTTGGCAGGTAGAGGTTTTTGAAGGCAAGAAATGTTTCTTAGGTGACTCGAGACCCCTCCCCTTTCTAAAATGTGGGGAGAGCTCCTATACGAATGAAAAACAAATTTCTGCATAAGGGAAGCTCCACTTATTATGTCACGAAGGAAAAGGGGAGGGGGGGTTTGCGAAAACGTGACAATCCATACAAAAAATATAGAAGGTCCACACAAAAACGTGAAATGTGGGGAGGGGGTACATTAATGGACGTTCCCTAACTCGAAAACTAATCAAGCAAATGGAACCAGCAAATGAATGCAAGAAATGTTTCAACGGTGGTTTTGAACCCCTCCGTCTTTTGAGTTGGGTGGGGGCTTCCATACAAATGAAACACAGATTTCTGCATAATTCTAGAAATAATTAGTTTGTTAACTAAGGCTGACGAAAAATTAACAAAAAAATATCTCATTCCATAATCTATGTAATAACAATAATTTCAAAATTATAAAAATAAATAAAAAGCATGGACTATGCCGCAAAATCAGGTAGTAGCTTTAAAATTTGAAATCATCGTCGGTGCACAGTAGGACGAATTAAAAAAAAAATGTGACATTGGTATTTGTGGTGAAACTATAAGGTGTGGCTCATTGTTTTCCTCTACAATGTTTCTACATTTTTCAAGTTCTTTTTTTGTCTTAAAAAAAATGATTTAAGGGGTGTATACACCTAGATAAAAAAAATAACCTTTTTATTTTTGGTTTAAATTGATGATCATGTATTACAGCATGCTATATTAGATCATTTTATGAAATTTAATAGAATAAAAACTATCTATCTCTTTACTGGATCAGGTTGTAGGACGAAAAAAGAATGAACAATGTTATACCCCCTTAAAAATCGTTTTTTACCATAGCTTTTTTATTTGAATTTTCTAATTTTTTAATGTTCTATAAAATTTTAGACAGCTAAGCCTTATCTCTTCATTTGAAGGATTTATGTCGATTTTATTGAATTTTTTTAGCTATCTTCGAGGAAGTATGGATTACAGGTTAGCAGGTTTTAATAGCTTGACTTAACGTTTATTTATTCAGTCACAGATACCCTTCAAAACGACGTACAAATTATAGGGGGGTCCAAGAGGGCAGTTAGTAAATTTGCAAAAAAAACAGAAACTAAAATGACTTCTGCAATTGCAATGACCAGGGAATGATGGGTGGGTTACAATATCCAATGAGAGCACTGTGCACAATTGAAATAGCAGCACATATGACAATGACCGGTGGGGTTGCTCTAATTGTTATATATCAGTGTGGTTTGGGTAAGATAGTCGAAGTTATCTTCATATACCGCGTATTAAATTTTCTAGAAGTTAATTACTCACCCTAAGAGTTTTTTGAACGGCATCATAGAATTTGTAATTTAGAAATTCAATGGAATAAAAGTATTGAAAATATCTTCAAATTTCATGGGCGTGTTAGTTATTCAATACACCAGTTGGAGCATAAATGCACTAGAGTCAGAAATCGAGCTGAAATACAGAAATTGATTAGATGAAAACTTCACCGAAAAAATCGTGACCGGATCCCTGAATTGTAGCGTGACCTAAATTACGTTTTCAAGAACAAGATCACGTTTTAAGAAAAGTCCTGAAAAGTGAACGAGGTAAAAGTCTGCTTTCATTTTTGGGAACGCTTTTGTTTCTGTGTTGTTTCTAAGAATGTTCGTTTGAAAAATGCATATTCATAAAATGCAACTCTTTACTTTTTCCTAATTTGTATGCTTTCACAAGCAATCAAAGAAAACAAAGGATTTGTACGATTCAAAATATTTCTTACGCAACAATCAACACCTGTTGCAAAACCTAAATAGCTTATCGCATCCAATTATGGAACATAATCATTAAAGGATGGCTCAACATTAGAAAACGGTTGCGTCATGCAATTTGTCTTGAATCCGATATATATCAGTGTGGCATTAATCTATCAAATGTCAATCGTATGTGATGTTTAAAGCCGTCAACAAGAGGTCCAGATGAAGGACCACTTTAACTAATAACCCGGAAAAAAATTCCAATCACCATACGAGTTTCATTTATATAAGTACTTATTTAGATAATTGTCTCTGAACCCCTCGACCGCCAATCGCTATCAGTCAACAACAACCAACAGACAGTTCTGACATTTGTTGTTGATCCAAATTCCACGCGGAGAGTCCCAGTCTAGACAAAGAGTTATCCGCTCCATGGCCAATCCCAATGCACCCAGACGGAGCCACGAACACGTGCAGTGCGGCCGATTTCCGTGACTAGCTAATTGGTCTATAAATTCGCACTCACTTCACCAACCACTGACTGGGATAACGAATCAACTCATGCAAAACGGGCCGGATTGTTGTATAAGTCTGCCATTGTAGTCGGCGGTATCTTAAGCAGCTTAAGCAGGCGGCGCGTTGTGGAGAACCTTCTTTCTGATTATTGGTCGACCGACGCCGTCATCTGGGCAAATCAACGAACCGTGGCTCCGACGCTCGGCACTAGGTCAGTGGATCAGCGCTTCGATCGATCGGCTGAGCTTTAATTATATATGGTTTTCGATTCGTCCTTGGCGAAAAAAAAACGCGCGCGGCTCCGACCAGCGCCGACTTCGGAAACTGCCTCGGTCTGGCCCTTCCGATACTGGATACTAGGAGGTCTGGATTTCGGGCCTTGCGTAAAGGTCTCTAATTGATGCACTTCTCCGGTTGAGTTGTCAGTGCGACTCCAATCCAACTCCGCTTTGTTATAACATGTCCGGCATATGTGTGTGTGTGTGTATCCTGTGCAGCACATATGGAGCGTTAGCATTGGACGTGACACAGCGAAAATCTTGAGAATGAGAAGGTGAAAGATAATAGAGAGAACTTTTAAATCGTGTGTGATTATCGAGTTCCGACTAGGTTGCGGAATAAAAGTGAAGGTACGAATGTCTTCCTGACAGCTTAAGGCGGCACACAATCTGGCGCGTTGCGTCCACAAATGGTGAATTCCAGGACCTGTTGAGAAGCAGTTCCGATCGGAATCCCCGTGGAACTGTCAACCGGCTAATGCAATTCAATCGTTTCGTTTTTTTTCTTGCCACAGGAAACATGTTCGAATGCAAACATTCACCTTACTTGATTCCGTCAATCGGAGCAGCCAATCGCGCACACACGTCTATTGCCGGCTGTCGATCGTAAATCAAATTGCCAGCTGATTTTATAATGTAACAGCAACAACTCACCGGACACCGACCGACCGACCGGCCATTAATCGGTTTGACCTTGGAATCAGCCTTTCAAGCGAGATATCACCTGCTGCCGCTGCTAATTCCATTGAGCCTGCTGCTGGTCGGTCACACACTCCGGGGGCAAAAAATTTGCAAGTGCAATTCAAGTTCTGCCCCGCACTTGTTCTGATCGACGAAAAACCACACTCTCAAATCGACGCGTTGGTCACACCGACCATTTTTTTTTGCTGCCATTTAATGCTCCGATGGGCCTTGAACCTGATCGAAATGTTTCAAGGATACTGGACTGGCGAACTGGCGCTGTCGCCGCAGCAGCAAAAGTTGACCGTTCCGCTTAAGCTCGGCCGATTGACATGGTTTCATTAAACGTTGGTTGTGTTTGTTTTTCTTCTTCTTCTTCTTTTTCGGTGGTACAGGAAGAACATGCCAAGTAGGTAAGTGTTTTAAGAGTCGAAAAAAAAAGTTAAGCGGGTGGTCAGACGGGTGTGTTCGGCTTCGCCGTGACTCGTGCTCCGGTGAAGGGCAGTGCTAAGCAGTTCAATAACCGACGTAATCTGGTGAAATAATTTTGCGCTTGACAACGAAACCGGATGCCCTTCGCGACCAATGGGGGTTCGTCACTTGCGATTTGCGCTGCTGCTGCTGCTGCTGGTAGAAACAAACTCAGTAGGCGTGGACAAATTTGCATTTGATTTTGACAGGTACTGTTGGGTCATCGGTAATTGAAAATAAATGTATTGGATAATCTAAGCATGCGTTGTTTATTTTCTTTTTCTTATTAAGTTGATCCAACGTACCCATTGGAATCGCACCTGCGGTACAATGTTTCGCCAAGAAACTCGGTTGAGAGCAGTTCCTCGACAGTCCCACACTTCCTAGATCTTACGCCACTTGGGCTATCCGTTTTGCCCTGCATCTATAGCACCTGTGCGTCTTGTTCCGACTGGATTCGTGGCAAACACAATTTTTGCGTGATTGTTGTCCGGCATTCTCACAATATGTTTAGCCCACTATACCCGTCCAACTTTAACCAATTACAAGATACTGTTTTCAAAAACCGTGCGGGAAACCAAGAATTTAATGAAACTGTTTATGTAGTTTGCTAGGCGTCAGTGTGTCCGAAGCAGAGCATAACGTAGCCGCGATCATTGTATGATTGAAAACACTATGTGTTTATTACACTGGTCGATAGAGATTTTGAGACCAAGAGCCAGTCTCAAAACCACCGAAAATCGTATTTTTACCTCATGCGCTTTGCAGTTTACTTACTTTGGGGCTATTCATAAACCACGTAGACTTTTCTGGGGGGAGGGCGGTTTGACCAAAGTCTACGATCCATACAAAATTACAAAAAAATGTATGGAGTCTACGAGGGTGATGTTAAAAAATGAGTCTACGTGGTTTATAAATAGGCCTTTTACAAATTGCCATCAAAAATTGAAATTTTGATGTGTTTTAAGAAACACTTAAATAAATGCGCGGATTCTCTTGGTCTTTGTCTCAATTGATACATGGGCATTGGCCTTTGTTGTTTCATCAGATACTCCCAAGTAACATTGCCAAAACCATCCAGCTTTACTAAATTTTAATAAAGTTTTATGAAATCCACTAGAAATTAATTTCGTTTTATTATGGTACCAAGCGGTGCCAGTAGGTTTCATTTTTTAGTCAGGTTTATGAGAACCTTCACAGCTGGTTAACAACGACCTAAAAACCTTGTTTTCTCATTTCATCTTCTCAATTCATTTTACTCCTATCAAAGGTTTTATTTCGACTTAATGAACTTGAAACATGCTGTTTTGAAATGCCGTTTTGGGGGTCATTCGTATTATCTTATTAGAGCGGTTCCATATCATTTCAGCAACGAGTAATTTTCATATTTTTTGATTTGCATGAAACCTTGCATACAAGTTTTTGGGGAAGAAAAACGCCGTTTTGCATACTTGGTTCGCCATTTTGAATCTAGCCTTACTTATGAGAAGGGCCTATGAAAAATGCACATGATATCTTCAAAAAATTGTATCTCGGAAACGGTTTGTCCGATCGGTTTGGTGTCTTCGGCGAAGTTTTAGACAATTGTTGGTGCTATATGGAGAAAATATGCACGGTAAAAATAAGTTTGGTTTTTGTGTTTTGAACTAAAATTTAGATTTTCCCTTAAAAGTAACATGTCAATAATTTTTTAATTATCCTTATGTTATAGCTGACTTGAAATGCTATCAAGTGCACAGTGAGTTGTTCTGAAGAAAAATAGGTTACAATGAAAAAAAAAATTTTAAAAAAATTACAATTTTCAAAAAAGCTATTGAAAAAGTCAAAAAAGTTTGTCACCCTAATTTTATGAAAGTGCATTAAATTTGCAAGCAAAAAGTACTTTGGTAACATTTTTCTAAGATGCACCGTTTAGAATATATTACTGATTTAATATTGATTTTTTTGATAACTTTATAAGTGTTGGCCCTTTTCGGATGTACTCCGCGTTTTTCCAGTTTCAAAAGTATTTTTTTTGGAGAGATTGAAAAATTTTGAGTTAAAATGACACCAACCGCTAAAAGATTTGAGTGAAATTCTCTGCCTTAAAAGTATTTTGAAAAACAAGTTACAAAATCCCACTATCAGGAACAATGATTTCTTCCAGTTATTTTTGGTGCGTTGTGCTGAAAACGTGCTAACAAGTATTAGATACAGGTAATTAGATACCAGTTAGCTGTACTACGTACAGTTGGTGATTGTAAACATGGTCTTTGTTGGAACTAGTTCACCATGGCCACGCTGGCCATAACGAGGCTAGCTCCGTCGATGACCGTTTTTTAATAATAAATAAAAAGAACGCAGTCTTAGTCACCTTCCATCAAACTAGACGGCTGCCGACTGATACCTCAATCAACAACCGCCGCACTCTTTATTCATTCCAGGTATATACAATTTACAATCTTCTTCAATAACAATATACCTACGCCAGCAAATCTACAAACTTGTCACCCTACTTTTTTGACTTTTCTAGCTATTAAGTTTTAAAAAAAAAATTTTCATTGTAACCTATTTTTATCCAGAACAACCCACTGTGCACTAGATAGCATTTTCAGTCAGCTATAACATAAGGATAATTAAAAAATTATTGACATGTAACTTTTAAGGGAAAATCTATATTTAAGTTCAAAACACAAAAACCAAACTTTTTTTACCGTGCATATTTTCTCCATATAGCACCAACACTTTTTTTAAACTTCGCCGAAGACACCAAACCAATCGGACAAACCGTTTCCGAGAGAATTTTTTGAAGATATCATGTGCATTTTTCATAGGCCCTTCTCATAAGTAAGGCTAGATTCAAAATGGCGAACCAAGTATGCAAAACGGCGTTTTTCTTCCCCAAAAACTTGTATGCAAGGTTTCATGCAAATCAAAAAATACAAAAAATAAAAACTGGAAAAATTTCCCATTTGTTCGTGGAATCGCTCATTATGGTCAGTTGAAAAAGCATTTTAAAACCATTTTGCCTCCAGTAAATGCATTAAAAGGCAAATTGGTATCGAGGAAAGTCACCAAATGACCAAATAGTTTTATAGTAGTCTCTGCGAAGATAAGTAGGCATTCTGGCAATTCTGTGATTTTTCCAAATCGCCATATTGAAATAAAAAAAGTAATTGAAATGTGGAAAAATAAATGCACCAAATTTTAAATGAATTGCAAATGAATTGTAGATCGAAGACGGTATTTTGCATTTTTATAGACAACCTTATTGAATTCCATAAATTTTCAGGAAATGTATGATGAATTTATCGCACATAATTGTTATAATTTTGTTTTTTGTTGTTGTAAACTCACATAATTTCCGAGGCGCATTAATTTTCGGCTCCAATCGTACCAATCTATATATATATATATATATATATATATATATATATATATATATATATATATATATATATATATATATATATATATATATATATATATATATATATATATATATATATAAATGGATTTCTGTCTGTCTGAACCTAATAGACTCAAAACTAATGAATCGATCGGCGTGAATTTTTGAATGCAGGGACTTTTGGGGCCGGGAAAGGTTCTTATGATGGTTTGAGACCCCTCTCTTTACTGGAAAGGGGGGCTCTCATAGAAATAAAACACTAATTTCTACATAACTCGAGAACTAATCTAGCAAAAGAAAACAAATTTAGCATGTGTGAGTTTTTGAAGGCAGAAAAGGTTTTTTATGGTAGCTTGAGAACCCTCTCCGTTATAAAAATGGGGGCTTCCAAACAAATAGAACACAATATTCTGCATAACTCGGGAACTAATCAAGCAAACGGAACGAAATTTAGCATGTGGTGGTTTTTGAAGATAAAAAATGTTTTTACGTCGGTTTGAGACCCCTCCCCATCCTAAATGGGGGGGGGTCCAAGACAAATGAAGTACAATATCTGCATGACTCGAGAACTAATCAAGCAAATGGAACCAAATTAAGTATGTGGTGGTTTTTGAAGACAAAAAATTGTTCTATGTTGATTTGAGACCCCTCCCCTTTCTGAAAGGGGAGGAACCTATTCAAATGAAACGCAAATCCTTGCATAACTCGAGAACTAATAAGAGAAATGGAACCAAATTTCACTTGTGGAAGTTTTTGAAGGAGGGAAATGATTCTTTGGTGATTTGAGACTCTTCCGTCATATGAGGTGGAAGGGGTAGGGGGTGCTCTCAAACAAATGGAACCCAAATTTCTGCATAACTCGAGAAATAATCAAGCAAATGGAACCAAATTTGGAATGGACGAGTTTTTTAAGGCATGAAATGTTTTTATGGTGGTTTAAAGCCCCTCCTCCCTCTAAAAAAAAGGGATATACATATGAAACACAAATTTCAACCAAACATGAGAACTATGCCGACTGCTTTGCAAATTTGTATTCAATTCAATGTATTGCAATGGTTTTTGGGTCCGGGAAAGGATCTTATTATAGCTCGACACCCCTCCCGCCTTTAGAAAGGGGGGCTCCCATGCAAATGAAAAACTATTTTCTTCATAACTCAAGAACTAATCCAACAAATGGAACCAAATATGGCATGTGGAGGTTTTAGTAGGCAAGAAATGTATCTACGGTGGTTTGAGACCCCCTCCTCTTTGGAAAAAGGGGCTCTCATACATATGAAACACGAATTTGAGCCAAACATGAGAATTATCCCAACAGGTATGTTTATTTTTATGCAGGGATTTTTGGGGTCGGGAAAGGTTCTTATGATGGTTCGAACACTGTTATGAAAACTTATATGTAGGGGTTGTTGAGGCCGGAGAAGGTTCTTAAAGGGCGAACACGAAATTATTGCAACACATTCAACAAGGCATAACTTTTTTACCATTGGGTAAAAATCAACCAAATTTTGCACACTTTCTCATTGATGTGTATTGTTTACATGCTGTCAAACTCGAAGAACGAAAATGGAGGTGAACCAACGCGAGTCGAGAGAACAAATTCATTCCAAACACCTGGAATTTCCTGACCTGTCGCACCGGCAGTTGGGAAAAATGTTGAACATTCACCATTCAACCGTCTCCAGAGTGTTGAAGTGGTTCCAGGAGCGGTTGACGTTGGACCACGGCAAAGGAGCTGGAAGAAAACCGGGACCGGAGAACAAAAAGACGGAAGGAAAGGTGAAGCGGATGATTAAAGCAAATCCCAACGTTTCAAGCTGTGATTTGGCTAAAAAGATCGGCATGTCGCAGAGCTACGTCCAGAATGCAAAGAAGAGAGCTGGACTACATACATACAAGGTACAGAACTTCCCAAACCGCGATGAGCGGCAACAATCGACGGCTAAAACTCGGGCACGGAAGCTCTACGAGAAGATGCTGACAAAATATGGCTTCTGTGTGATGGACGACGAAACGTATATAAAAGCCGATTTTAAGCAAATTCCGGGGTTGGAGTTTTTCACCGGCAAGAACAAGTTCTATGTGGACGACAAATTTAAGAAGAAGAAAATGTCGAAGTTCGCCTCCAAATATCTCATTTGGCAGGCCATCTGCTCTTGCGGACTGAGGAGTGAGCCTTTCGTGACAAAGGGCACAGAAAATGGCGAGATCTACAAATCTGAGTGCCTCGAGAAGCGCCTTTTGCCGTTCTTGCAGCAGCACGACGAAGCTCCGCTATTTTGGCCAGATTTGGCATCATGCCACTATTCTAAAAGTGTCCTGGAGTGGTTTGAGGCCAATGCTGTCCATTTTGTTCCAAAGGACATGAATCTGCCAAACTGTCCGGAGCTGCGCCCGGTGGAGCAATACTGAGCAATGATGAGGCGGGAACTTCGGAAGAGCAAGAAGACAGTCAAAGACGAGAAGGACATGTTAAGAAACTGGAAAAAAAACTGAGAAACAGGTACCGGATGACACTGTACAGACTTTGATGGACGGCATCAAGCGAAAATGCGTTCAATTTTACACTCAAGGCTCCATCGATTAACTTTTCTTTTGTTTTGATTTTTGAAGTAAATATATGTATAAAACTACCCTAAAATTTAGGTTTGATTCCAAACATTATAAGAAAATTGGCATGACATTTTCGGTGTCGAAATAAGTTCATGTTCGCCCTTTATGATGGTTTGGAGCTCCTTCCCCGCCTGGAAGGGGAGGACTTCCATACAAATGAAACACAAATTTCTGCAAAGCTCTAGTTCTTGGAATTGGAGTTCTTCAAATGGAACCAACTTTGGCATGTAGGGGTTTTTGGGCAGGATTTTTTTTTCTTAGGTTTTTCGAGACGCCTTCCCTCAGGAAAGGGGGAAGGAGGGCTCTCAAACCAATGAAACAGACATTTGAACCAAACATGAGTATTATGCATGCAACTAAAACACAAAATGTGTATTTCTCGGGTAAGAAGCATATTCTGATAGAAGTTTGAACCTCTTTTTAATTAAGAATTGGTTGAGTTACTCTCAGTGCTACATTATGCACAAAAAGATAATCTTACGTTATGCAAGAAAACATTACGTACAAACTGATTGGATACGGCTTCGTTTGTTTTAGAACTGCTTCTACGCAGAAAGCAAAACCGGTAGAAACTACCGGTCCAAGGGTTAAATTAATACCACAAACCTTTTTTGCATGAATAACACACACAAGAAAACGAAAATATTTTAACCAGATTCATTCAGAACAAAAAACATGAACGCGCCAGTTCTATTAATTTTTCATTCATTTAGTCGCATGCGTGCAAGGCTCGCACTGGTTTCAGCTAGTATTCACCATAAATTTCAATGCGCATATGATTTGGAGCATGTTACGCTGTGAAAAAACTCTATTTGTATTGGATATTTTGCTAACGACTGTTCTAGAATGTATAAACACACCTCATTTTTACGGTCACTTTGAATATAATAAAATATTTCAAAACGTTTTGGCTTCGTCCTTTTGTTTGCACATTTCGGAATGACAAAGCACCAAAAAAGTGCTCAGTTTTGTTTTACCTATCAAAATGCGTGGTCTTACTCCGGAACAACGAAAAAGTATCGTGCACAAATGGTGCACTGTGAGAGGACTCTCCTTGAGAAAAATGGCCAAGGAAGAGGGTGTAAGCGTCGGAGCGATACGATTTGCGATTCGAAAATATAAAGAACAGTGAACGTTTGAAGATGCGCCAAAGAGTGGTCGGAAATCCGGTCCTGTTAGTCCGGATATCGATAAAAAGATCAGGGATGGCAACAAGCGATACCCAGCGACTTCAGTTCAGGATGCTGCGAAAATACGTGCCAATGAAAGACTTGGGCTAAAAACATACTGGAAGCAGAAAAAACCCATAAGGAACCCAAAACAGGCCGCGTCCGTGAAACCACGGGCCCGCAATCTCTACGATTCATTATTGTGTAGAAATTCTGGGTGTATAATAATGGACGATGAAACGTATATGAAACTAGATTACAAAACGCTTCCCGGACCACAATTCTATACTGTAAGCAAAGACAAAGACATCCCCGGAACGGAGAAGGCAATTTTTACCGAAAAATTCGGTTAGAAGGTTATAGTTTGGCAGGCAATAAGCGAGTGTGGTAAAACATCCAATCCGTACATCACAACGGAGACGATGAAACTCAGAAATACGTTAAGAATGTCTCCAGAAGCGATTATTGCCGATGATCAGGCAGCACGAAGGTCAAGTAGTGTGTTGGTCTGATTTGGCGTCATGTCATTACGCAAAGGACACATTAGAATGGTACAAAAGTCAAAATTTATGTTTCGTGCCGAAAGACATGAATCCGCCGAACTGCCAATCGAGACTTTTTGGGCTTTAACCAAAGCAAAGCTTCAAAAATTCATAAAACCAGCGGACGACATCCAAAAATTTGAAAAAGATTGGCCAAAAGTGGTAAAAATGTGGTCGGAAGTTCCACTGTGCAGAAGCTAATGGGTGATGTTTGAGGAAAAGTTAGGAGTCTTGGCTATGATTAAAAATTTTGATTAAACGAGAGTAAAATATCATATAAAACACAAATACAAATATGATTTGCCAAATAAAATTATTAATACTAAAAGAAGCATCACTTTTTTGATATTTTGAAAGTGTGCTCATACATTCTTGAACAGTCTATATATTATTTCACTAAAAAACGAAATTTTTATGTTCAAACATTCAAAAAAAAAATGATATTTGGCCATTTGCCCATACACATGAGAAGTATGAATATGTTATGATAAAATCGTAGACTCCTGATTTTAGGTGGAAATATGTTTTATGTTAAACCGCTAGACAGAATGGGTCATTATTATTTTATAATCTTGAAGAAATACGCAGTTTCTCTGAAAGATACCTTCTTTTGATTCTTTGCACATGGGCCATCTATGACTTCTGAATCAAGCGCTTGTCCGGTTTATTACTCTTTGTGAGATTGTTTCTTCTTTCAAACATGAGCAGTTCTTCTTTTTTCCATTCGGCCTAAGGTCCATTCTGCCAAGCATCCATTCGGCGAAAAGTATTTATGCCAAATATGCATGCTTCTAAACGTCCGTATGACAAACGTCCGTATGCCAAACGTCTTTATGCCAAACGAGGTATCATCGTTGGATACTTTCCCTTCGAACTTATGCCTCTTTCGAACTGGAATCCACATGTAGGCACTGCATACGAACACCTTCAAATGAAAATGCACCTTGCAAACCGGGTGTGATGCCGAACCAGGCGTTTTGTCATCTACCCTGTTGTTCTGGTTGTTGATCTGCAGAAGAAAGGTTACTCGCTGTCCCATAGTTGCTTTTTCGTGCTGCTCCATCAGAGTCAGTCCATATTGGCTCTTAACCCTCATCATGTGAATCGTGGCAAATGTCTTCTTATCACTGTCCCTCAAAGCGTATGTCATTAGCGCCGAAGGAGTACCTAGTTCCACGTGCTTCACGTGCCTCATGCACTCTATCGCTTGGATTTTTCCAGATCAGCTTCTTTTTCCCTCTGGACCAATAACCTTTTAAAGGCTTAGGGGCAAAAATTGATCTTCGCAGAGAAATACCTTGTGACTTCTCATCTAGTTGATGGTTGGACTACTAATTAGGTTTTTTTTTATTACAGGCTAATTTTCTACGTTACTAATCAAAATACATAGCAACGGGAAGATGTTTCATTTTCAAAGTTGGCTGTGATGCTTCAACACTTCTCCTGTCTCGCTGGATTAACCAGCGTGGCGTCCCGAGCAGGAACGAATAACTTGATAATTGGCCTTGATATTTACGAGCTCAGATTAAGAGGGTAAATACCTGAGGATAATACCACCAAATTGTTCCCACAATGTAATGCGAATACCCAATTGGGGTAAGACAATACCAAAATAGTACCTCTCAGGTATTCCCAGATATCCGAAAGAACAAGTTTTGTTAATATTATTTTTTAGGTATCTTGTTTAGGTATTTTACTTCTTAATCTGAGCTCGTAAATACCAAGGCCAGTTATTAAAATCAAAAATAGGTACTCATATGTTGTTGTCTCCTGCTCGGGGTACTGAACTTTTTATACTCCAGTAGCTTCAAAATAGCTAAGCTAGACGGTTTTCGCCCCAAATTGTATTCGGAGTTGACAGTACCCTCTCAGATTATAACGAAACTTGCTGGGTGTGTAGACCATGACTAGATAAGCCACTTTGCCTACTTAGTTTCTTCAATTTTTTTTAGACCGTCTTTTCAAAAGGGCCAAACTTTTTTTATCGATTTTTTTCAAATGTGTCTGACAAAAAAATGACTACTCCTACAAAAAAGTGTTGTATGGGTGATTATCACAAAATAAGTCAAGTTTTATGAAAAAATATTATGAAAAGAGTCCAAAATGAGCCCTACACTGAAAAAAATATTTTTTTTTTAAATTCAAAGTCGATTTAAAAAAAACACCATTTTGATTTCGATGGAATTTTGTCTCGAGATCTTCCCTACCAACCGTTCATTCATCACAAAAACAAAAACAAAAACAAAAACTTTTTCATGTCCCATTGATTTTTTTTTCAGTGTAATTTGTTATGAAAAACGAAACCACTGAAAGTTATACGACTATGTAGTCATCTCAAAATGCATTGAAACTTAATTTGTGATGTGAGACAAAGCGAAGCACGCATATTCAAGCAGCAGCACTCAAGAAGTACGACTCAATATACAGTAATAGAGCACGCATTTCATACGCGCTACTGTAATTTCTATCCAAACGTTTTTTTTTTCAATATTATTTTTCTTTCAACTTGACTTATTTTGTGATAATCACCCATACAATACTTTTTTGTAGTACTAGTCATTTTTTTATTAAACACATTTGAAAAAAATCGATAAAAAAAAAACTTCAGCCCTTTTCAAAAGACAGTCTAGAAAAAACTAATAATGAAGAAACTAAGTATGCAAAGTTGCATATCTGGTCGTGGTCTACACATCCAGAAAGTTTCGTTGTCATCTGAGAAGGTACTGCCAACATTTGTTCAAGTTGGCGTAAAAATCGTCTATAACGAAGAACCGTCCCACTAGGTATTGTCGGAACCGTTCAATGATCGCTACCATAGCTAGCATTTCGAGCCCGTCACTATGATGAACAGCTTCATCCGGATAAAAATAACAATACAATTACAATCTAATAATTTACTAAATCAACAAAATTTATTGCCGACCAGGAATTTTACTGTTCATGCATCATTCAAACCAAAAATTCACATTGTAATTACGATAGATCTTCTATACATCCCATATGCTAGAATTTTCAACAATTGTGAAACAATACAAATGTTTGTTATTAACTCAAATTTGTTCAGGAAAAAGTGATATTTCTTATTGTTAAGATACCTAACAACCCTTATTATATTGTTGATATCTCAATTTACAATAGATTCTATTGTAGAAACAGTCCTAGCATTGTTCTAGCATGTTATCTTATCGTCACGAACAATACAATGTCCATTGTACATACTATTGATTCTATTGTATGGTTACAATACATTTTATTGTAAATCTATAATACTTTTTTATTCAGACCTCCTGACCAATTGTTTGATCATGTTATTAGGAGAACATTCTTTTCTGCCCCATGGATATGTTTACGTGACTTTGCCTACCGTCCGCCCAATTAGTTCAAGCAACATTTGTGTCAAATCGAAAAAATAGGACAACAAGTTTAATATTTATTTTTTCAAATTTTAATTGCAATTGTGTAATCTTTGATTCTTGTATGGTTTTTAACGGTGATTGTAGGCGTGTAGTTAAGATATGTGTAACTTAGGACCTATTGCATTGGCATTTGTAGATTGGACCTGTTAGATTGGTCTTTAGCCAAGTTAAAATGTACATAGGACTATAATGATTGCGGTATGCACTAGTAAAATAATGTTCTTCGCATTAGTTCTCTATTAGCTTTGTTTTTGTACTCTTGTACCCCCTTATTCTTGCAATTAGCCAACAGTAGCCATATTTGAAAACTTCAACATCTGGCAACCTATTTATGCAATCGGAAATCTCACAAACCGGAACAAATTACAAATAAAGGACAATAAAGGACCATCTTATTTCCTAATTTAAACTTTGCTGCGTTGCACGGTGCTGCATCCTATTTTACGAAAATTTCACAGCTTTTTTCATACCTGTTTTCAAACCTATTCAGTGGGTGAACTACAAATTACCATAGCTATGCACAAACTCCTAGGAGATCCCTCAAGATTCCTAAAAACATTCTTAAGGACATTAAGTATAAAAAAGAATTATTTGCGTAATATTGAACCAGGAGTTTTAATGTTATATATGTTGGTCTAAAACTACCAAGAGGTCGTACAGTTTGTTCACTAACCCTATATAGTCTTGCTATTTACGCTAAAGAACAAGTGTTTCTTGTAACAAGGGGACCTGTTACAATAATCCGATTGAATAAATATGTACCAAGGGGTGGATCGCTCCTGTGCTTTTTTTTTTGAGTGTGTCTACAAGCGTTACAATGTTCTGGGAATGTGCCAATGTGTTGACAGCCCAAATTGTATTTTCTGCTGAGCCTGGCAACCAAGCAATGCATATTGGCCAGGCTGCTGGTTTGTTATTTCCAGAAGCTCAACTGTCAAAAGTGTTCCTCAGTGTGCCACACATGTAGAATGGGTTGGAAATCGTAGTGCCGCAGTTAAGAAACTTATTCGTCTAGTGTGTAAAACATCTTGGCTGTCACACTGTTCTAAGCGACTTACCCCTGGTCCCCTTTATTAAGTTTTCTGTAATCTATGCACATTTTAAAATCATCGCCTTTCTTTGGAATCAACACAAAAGGGCTTGCAAATGGGGAATTACCTACTTTAACTAAACCGGCATTCAATAAATCTTCAATTTTCAAATCAATCTTCTTCTTGAATGATAATCGACGAGGATTATAATGAAAGTGATCTCCTTTTTTCGAAATTATTACCATATCGTTAATGTGTTTCTGGTTGTGTAGGTTTCTTGCAATAAATGTAATTTGTTTTAAAAATTTCAAAAGAAAAATTGCCGTTTGATCGGTTGTTACATTTCCAAGGCATTCTTTAACCATATCAAAAACATTGAAACTGATATTAAAAATTTCAGGATTTGCCTGTATTTTTGATGAACCTTCGTATTTCAAGTTTTGTTCGGAAACCGGATACATTGTAATATTGCAATCAATAACAGTTTGAATCCCGGAATGCATAATGATATTTATTAAAATAGATCAGTAGCAGTGGCAACCTTTCCGTATTAAATTGGAAGAACGATTAACGGTAAGTGAACGAATAAATTGTGAATAACTTGTGTACTCAGTGTTCGGTATTCGGTGCATATTCACCGATTTCCACTGGAGGTCTACTTATTGAGCTCAAGATAGGTTCCGCTTCGCTATACCCTTGTACAGTTTTCTTTATTTCAATTTGTATAATATTTTGTTTATCTACTAAACGACGTCCTATAAGTGAGATAGGGCAACCCGTGTCAAACGAAGCTTTGAAAGAATTCAAGTTGTTAAGAAAATCGAAATTTACCAGTCCGTCATAACATTTGCATTTAAAAAAATTGACCAAAATGGCCGATTTGTCATGGAATTACCTTAACCCGCACTGACGAAACAACCCATGCAGCATCAATCATAGTAACCCATGAGTCAGCAGACTAAATTTGACAGCTCTATCAGTCGAACTCTAACCGTGATGACAAAACAGTGAAGCAACTCCGTTCAGAAGTGTGCGCTTTCAAAGAACGGCATCCCGACGCGTCGAAAACGGACATCGTGCGACACTTTGTGGACGCCGGATACGCCCTTGGCACTATTAGACAACAATAAAAGTAACTATAAATTAGAAGAAAAATTAGTAATCTCCATTTAATTCCAACTACCTTTGCTTATCTTCGACAGATACGCGTATTTCGTCTACAATGTGCAGACTTCTTCAGTGTCTCGTACTAATAACTCGACTAAGTCGACTAAGTTCATTTTCCCGACCCTCGTCAAGAAAGAGTGAGATTAAACTTCCGAAGATATTGGGGTTTATTCTGACCCATGGCGCAACTTCAATGTACCCTATCTTTTTTAAATTTTAAACCAATCGGGCTGAAAATTTTCGACTTTTAGTATTCTACGGAATTCTTCATTTTAGTATAAACATAGGGGAAGGAAGTTTTAGTTTCCATGTGTTAACAGGAATGCATATAAAACATTCCAGACTCATTGTACAGAATTGGCATGTTCAGCAAAGTTTCTCAGTGCGTAACAAATCGTCTTTTGATATTATCATATTAGTTACAAATCGCGCCGCAGAGGTGGCGCTGCAGTCTATCTTTGCCAAATGAAGCTCTAGAGAGTTACCGTCGTGGTAAAAGATGTTTGGAATATAAAATGTCAAATGACTACATTATCATATTATTTCCAGATTTTACCGCAAAGATGGCGCTGCAGTCAACATTTGTCAAATTAAGCTCAAGAGAGTTGCCGTCTTAGGTAAAGTAATTGCGAATGTAAAATTTAGTCACTTGAGATTATAGGTTTCAAATTGCGCCGCAAGGTGGTGCTACAGTCTATCTTTGTCAAATGAGGCTCTAGAGAGTTGCCATCCTGAGCAGAATTGTTCAGAATGTAAAATGAAGACATTTAAAATAATCGCATTAGTGCTAGTTCATGCCGCAGAGGTGGCGCTGCAGTCTATTTTTGCCAAATGAAGCCCTAGAGAGATTTCGTCTTGGATAAGGTTTCTCAGTATGTTGTGTCGTTTTTTTTTAGTTCCAGATCTTACCGGAGCTTTAGATAGCTACAGCCTCCGGAATCTGTTTTTAGTTTTTAGTTTTTTTTTGCCATTTTTCGTCTTTTTCCAGTTCCAGTACAGAGAACACAAATAAGTGCATTCTGTATAGGGCCTGTGCTTAAACCACGTAGACTTATTTTTGAAAATCTCAAACCCCTCCTCCCCCATCGTAAACTTTTTAAGTTTTTTAATTTTTGTCTGGAGCGTAGACTTAAGCAAACCCTAATATGATAATCTCACAAGACGACAAATAATAAACTGAGAAACTTTGTTGAAGACGGCAACACCCTACAACAAGTCCCGAATGTTATGTAAGTACCCAGGTAACCAATAAGCCTTATCATATGCAGTAAATCAACCCTAAATCTGCATTTCAGATGCTACAAGCATTATATTAGCATTATATCAGCATCTTGTAATCTGTTGTGAAGCTGCATTTCAAATGTCATTTAAATGCTTGTAGCCTGTAATAAGGATTTCGAATGCAAAATAGTAAATGCAAAATAGAATGCAAAAATTAATGGAGCAATATCATAGCACTGCAGTGTCGCAGCCGTATATTGGGCCAAAAGTTGCATTTATGTTGCATTTAAGGCGACTTAAATGCTTGATAGGCTGCCTTACAGATGCTTTGGAACTGCTTATTGGTTACCTGGGTAATTCTGTTCATACATAGAAATCAAATCCATATGTGTCATATGTGTCAGTTTTTTTTATACCCAAGAAAGGTTAACATTAGCAGTTCACGAAGGAAAACACAATACCTTTCTGAAAAACTCACCAAGTTTAAAGCAAAGAGATCGTGAGTTTTGGATGGTCCTGCCGAATAAGTTTTACCGATTTTTCGATACAAACTTATAGTAGAAACTAAGAAATGCGTAACGACGTGACGCATGACTATAGTCGATTGAGTCGATTCAGTACCGAATTGAAGTGAAAACAAACCAATAATTAAAGGACGCATGCTTCGAGTTGTTCATTTTGTCAATTGGTGCAATTATGTGCTTAAAATCAAATGAACTGATGAACATAAAGACGAAAATGATCGACATACAAGTCATGTTGGACAGGAAAAATATTCATCGTGACTGGATAGCAAGAACCAAAACGGAATACGTGAAAATGATCTTGCTCGATTCGAAACGATTGCGTTTTCCTTTTTATGCGTCGAACCTGGGAAGACGATGAACACTCAGAAATACGTTAAGGAATGTCTCCAGAAGCGATTATTGCCGATGATTAGGCAGCACGAAGGTCAAGTAGTGTTTTGGCCTGATTTGGCGTCATATCATTACGCAAAGGACACTTTAGAATGGTACAAAAGTCAAAATGTATGTTTCGTGTCGAAAGACATGAATCCGCCGAACTGTCCGGAGACACGGCCAATCGAGACTTTTTGGGCTTTAACCAAAGCAAAACTTCGAAAATACGTAAAACCAGCGGACGACATCCAAAAATTTAAAAAAGATTGGCCAAAAGTGGTCAAAATGGTGGGAAGTACCACTTTGCAGATGTTAATGGGTCATGTTCGAGGAAAACTTAGGAGTCTTGGCTATGATTAAATATTTTGATTAAACGAGAGTAAAATATCATATAAAACACGAATACGAATACGAAACGTAATCCAAAAACGGTTCACGGCAAAACCATTCGAGTTGCTCAAAATTCTTTCGTAGCTCAAACATACTCACAACTGATCCAAACATTCCACGCAGATTTTCCAAAGTTTCTGCCAATGTTTTTAACTACTAACTTCATCAGGTGATCTTCCAATCCCAAAGCGAGCCTCGTTTTTTCCACTATAGAAATGAAATGAATCACATCTTCATCACCGCGGTCCCAAAATAACGGCAAAAACGATGCTACTTCATCGCCACGAAAATTGCTTGCAGGAAATCATGCGCCAGGTCCAAATCGATTCCTCTGACCTTGACATACACAGCATCTTAAACCTGGTTGGTCAAGCACAACACTTGCAGATGCAGTACGGGATAGAACAAAATTTCCGATAAAGGCAAGTCCTGCACTGGTGGTGGCTTCCTATCACATCACATCACATAACCAGTGAAATAACAACCATTCTGTTTGAGTTGGTTTCACAGAATGACCTTTATTCAGTCTCCTTAAATGTCAATGCCTACTCTCACCTAAATCATGTATCTACTGTGATTGATATAATACATTAACATCATTAACTACTTTCACTGAAAAAAAATAATAAACACAATTTAAAAAAAAAAAACTTTTTTGAGCGTATTAGTAGAACGATTGTTATTGGGAAACTAGGAGAATTAAAATTAATGCTTGAGCAATTGAGGATAAATGAGCAGGGGCAATGTAGTGATGATAGAACACACTATTTCACTGCAAATGCGGCCGTTTTTTCTGGACTATATCCTTCAAACGATCCAATAACGCTGCATAGTATGCGCCTGTTATGGTTTTACCTTTTTCAAGATAGTCGATGAATAATACACCTTGGGCATCTCAAAACATAAAGGCCATAACCTTACCCGCCGATTGTTGCGTTTTCGGGCCCTTCGGGCGCTTCGCTTCGGCCACAACGAAAATCAGCAAACCACTTATGAATCGTTTGAATCGACGGAGCAGAGTCTGGAAAATATTTATCCATCTTGGTTGTGGTTTCGGCAGCCATTTTCTTGCGTAGAAAACAATATTTTATCAAAAATCGAAACTCGGATTTTTCCATTTAAAATGAAAAACTTGCTAATCGATCTTTTCTTACTGTTGTCACTAATGAATGCGTGTACAGAAATGGCTGAAATTTTGACAGCCGCCATTCAAGAAAAGAAGCTCAAAGAAAATGGTTCACATTGGCGATTACCAACACCATCTGTAGGATATCTGTAGGGACTTTTCAGGCAGCTCAGTATCACATTAATTAGTTTTTCTACTGTACTTATCTACACATTTTTCAATATTTCAGTATGGAGAAGTTGTTTGGCGTAGCCTTGGCAACGTTGTCAACTTTTCAATAGAGAAGTACGTGGTTGCAACTGAACGATCTTGTTCAAGCAGGGTATATGTTCCATTCTCATTTAATGAATAGATTTCAGCACGCTTTGCATTTTATATTACTTTTGCATTTCAGAGCACAGAGCAGCATGGCAATTTAATGCTTGTAATGCTCAATTTGTTTTTCGACGTTTCAGCATAACAATTTAGTTTTTTAGTTCCTTGATTATCGAGATTTTCAGCCCTGGGCTGGTTCATTTCTCGTTGTAGTTACTCAAATTCCTTTTGGGTATTTTCGTAACTTTTCCGGAGGTGAGATTCGAACTCGTGACTACAGCGAGAGGGTTAAAATTTTACTGCTCCATAGAGAACCGGCATGTGATTATAAGCAGTATAGGATTGTATTAAAATATATGTGTGTAGTGATAAGATATTCCATTTATTTCAGAAATCATCGAACCTATTACATCTATTACATACATACATTGGATAACAAAGGGTAAGGAGGGAATACAAGGTGACAGACGAAGTGTAGGCTGGATGAGGGATTCGTGGTTATCTGGCCTATGTCATGGATTACAATTATGCCTTCCTTGATGGAAATCGTCGATCGAGATCAGCAAAGTTGTAATTATCTTCCGACAGTCTACAGTGAGTTTGCTAACCCTAATTTGAACAAACCACCAGACGGAAATCCGAATGTGTATTGCTTACTGTTCAGTTCCTGTAATAAGAGCGTTTCGTTGGATGGAGATTCTCTATCCTTCCCGTGGGTTTCGTGTTACTGCTTCTGCTTACGGGTCTATGCCCCCGTGTTTGATTCTTTATACAAAGGAAGAGTGAGGATTACAGGTACGTACAGTTTGATCTTGCCATTAGGAAGAACTGTACGCCATGGCAAGTCCTGCGCCGGTGGTGGCTTCCTATCAACTCACATCACATCACATAACATAAATATTCAAAACTAAACAGAATTTTGAACGGAGCCTCAGAGGCAAATGCATTTTCTTGCAAATTGAGCAAATGTCGGACGGATATTGGAGTATTAGGAACATACCGTGAATAGGAGGATGTATAATAACTGGATAGCATAGGTGTAGCCAGGATTTTAAAAAGGGGAGGCCAGTTTTTTTCAGAGAGAGAGAATATCTGGAATTTAAAAAAAACAGAAAGGATTTTGAAAAATTTAGATTTTGCACATGTTTTAAAACCGAACCGCATTAAATAGCAATCATGCTAAAATCTAGCGGGTACTGTCATGTGTCAAAATATTCGCTTTACAGTGGTGTTGGATTTTTGAATAGGATAACCACCGAGTTTGTTAACAGTTTGTACTGAAAATGTACTCTTCCTCCACGACCCTCTCAGCCTCACTGAAAATTAAATTTTTCTCTTATTACGAAATTAAAGGTAGGAATAACACATCTGTTTGATGATTTCTGCAACGAAATTGAATTGTTCTTTTCAAAAAGCTACCTGCGTATTCAATGCCACACGTGTAACTGTCAAAAGCACGAAGCATTTGTTGAGACAGAAAAAACATTCGTTCGTTGTACGAAAACAATACAAAGTGCTACGAATATGTTTTTACCAATAAAAAAGAAACGTCTCTCTGGTGAATGCAGGATTGACTGACAGATCTTTTATATCGACTCAGTATAAAATTGAAGAAAAAAAAGCGCAAACAGCGAGAAGTTGTTCGGCATATTTAGTAATGTTTCTGATATAAGATTCGAACTTTTATGGCAACATCTCACTAGGTCATGGTGACTCGTTACAAGTTACATGATTACTAAGTATGAACTTATAACTCTCAATAGCGCTTAAATTTTTATTTTGGAATAAATCAATTAATCCAGCCCACCCAAGCATTAATATCAAAATGTATGAGTACGATTGAAAAGAACCAGCAATTGGTTGATCTTCACAAAATTCATTTCGTGCATTGATAAAAAAGGTTTAATGATAGCATATAATAACCATTAAGAATGTTTCATACAATTACAAAAGCACAGTGTTTTATTCTCCGTGCTCACAACGTTTCAATAGAACAATTTTTTTTAAGGTTGTTCAAAAAATAAGTTCGTTTGTTTCTTTCAATTATATGCTGGAAATGACTATACTTACTTTTAAACATTTCGAATGTCCATTTATGGTACTACTAGATAACAATGAATCAAAGAACTGTTTTAAACTTCCAATAATTAAAAAACAATGCACACAATGTGCTCTAAACTCACCAGCAAAGCAACTTTTTCTGAAATAAAATTTTGAATGAGAAGTAATGAATATCGAAATTGATAGCAGCTTTCTTCTTGGTTCATGCGAGTGTTCTCGCCTTTTTGTGGTATGTATTTGATTGATGAACTTCTTGCCAATGAACAAATTCATCTTCTTCTTGTTTTCTGCCATTGTCATGCTAAACAGTAAAAGAGTGCTTATGTTTGTATTCTATTTCACAATTTTAAATTGATTCGCATAAATTGTTCTTAACAGAATTTGGAGATTCAAAGTTCCGAATATCAGAGCAAAGGTTATGCGCACAAAGCTACGCATCAGAAGCTGAAAGAAAACGACGTACATCAGACATGGTACCTTCCACTCGGAGTGGTAACTAACCCACGCAAGCCAGGAAAAGTGCGTATCATCTGGGACGCAGCTGCCAAAGAGAATGAAGTGTCCCTTAATGTTAAAGGGCCCGGATCTTCTTTCGTCATTGCCATCTGTACTGTGCCGTTAACGACAGAGACAAGTAGGACCACCAACTTGAGATTAGGAAGGAGGATCGTCAGGTGCAACTTTTTTTTTACCGAAGCAATCCATCAAAGAAACCGGACGTTTTTTGTAATGGATGTAGCTATCTTTGGGTCAACTTGTTCGCTATGTTCAGCAAACTTACTGAAGAATATGAATGCAATGAAGTGGATGCAAGAGTTTCCGGAGGCAGCTTCAGCCGTAATGGAAAATCATTACGTGGATGACTACTTGGACAGTCGTGATACGGAAGACGACATGGCAAAGTTGGCCTTAGTGGTACGGAATGTACAAGCAACAGCCGGGTTTGAGCTTCGAAACTGGCGATCAAACTCGGAAAAGGTGTTGCAGTACCTAGGAACAGACGCATCAGATTCAATGAAAGATTTCAGCATCGACGTGTGCTTGTAATGGCGTGGCTACCGGACGAAGATGTTTTCGTTTATTTCGTGAAGGTACCGGATGACGCCGAATGCTTAGGGTTATCAAAACATGTCACGGTGAAGCGAAGCATTTTAAAATTTTGTGATGAGCGTCTTCGATCCGCTCGGATTGATATCAAATCTGCTCATTCAAGGCAAAATGATTATTAAGGACCTCTGGAGAGCTAAAATTGGATGGGACGATGCTATTCCAGCAAACATACTCGTACATTGGAAACGGTGGATTGAGCAACTTTCCAAATTGAGCCAAACTCGTATTCCTCGTTGCTATTTGTCCGGTTACGAACGAGAATGTTTTCAATCGCTGCAACTTCATATATTTGTGGACGCAAGTGAATCAGCTTTTGCTTGTATCGCCAATTTTCGAGTCATTGATCAAGGTCAACCACGTTGTGCTTTGGTAGCTTCAAAGGCTAAAGTTGCTCCGTTGAAGCCGCTTTCAATCCCTAGATTAGAGCTTCAAGCGGCGGTCATTGGAAGTCGTCTAGCGAAGTCCATCGCTGAGTACCACACTCTTCCTGTGAGTCGCAAATTTCTTTGGAGTGATTCAAAAACCGTTCTCTCATGGATCACCTCAGATGCTAGAAAGTATCGCCAGTACGTTGCGGTTCGAATCGGTGAAATATTGGAAGAAACGCAGCCTGAAGAATGGCGATGGGTACCGACCAAACTGAACGTCGCAGATGAAGCCACGAAATGGGGAAAGGGGCCCACATTTCACCCAGGCAGTCGTTGGTTTACGGGACCGGATTTTCTGTACCAGGCGGAGAATGAATGGCCACAGATACAGCAAGTACCATTGCAAAATACGGAAGAAGAACTACGGTCGTTAACTTGCATAGGAAAGTTTTGATAAAACCATGCATTGAGTGCGAACGGTTCTCCAAATGGGAACGTATGCTACGAACAACAGCGTACACGTATTGTTTTATAAATCGTTGCCTGGGTTTGGCGAAAGCGTCCTCGGATGTCAACATACGGATTAAGGCAGGAAGATTTTGTTCGAGCTGAGAGGGCTTTGTGGCTCCTTGCGCAATCCGGAAGAATACTTCGAAGACATAGCATTACTGAAGAAAGCGAAAGGATCTGATGGAATAAAACCGTTGAAATTGGGGAGTAATAGTTCGATCAGGCAGTTTTCACCTTTTTGGATAATTTGGTGTGATTCGAATGTAGGCCGAACAGAAGCTTCTCCACCACATACGATGCTAAATTTCTAGTAATCCTGCCAAAAATCAGCGCTTCACTGAGCTTTTAGTAGATTGGTACGACAGGCGGTTCCGGACACCACTAATGAAACCAGTGACAACGAAAGTCGTCAGCGTTTTCACATCTCAACTCTACGGACGGTAGCGGCAAAACCGCAAGGAATTGCCAGTGGTGTATCGTGAACAAAACACGTCCTGAAGTGCCCAGGATGGCACCTCTTCCGAAAGCTCGCGTAACTCCGTTTGTTCGTCCGTTCTCGCTGGGTTGGCATCGACTATTTCGGCCCTTACCGTCATCAAGATCGGCAGAAGTCAGGTGAAACGTTGGTGGCACTATTTACGCGCGGTTGTGAGAGCTGTGCATCTGGAAGTTGCTGCGTCTCTTCCGACAGAATCACTGCAAATCGGCTCTGCGGCGGTTCATCGCACGTCGCGGTGCACCACACAACTCCCACAGATCACCGGAACATTTCGTGGGCGCTAGTCGTGAACTGGCTGTCACTGAGTAGCCTGCAATGAATAAGGAGTTGGCGGAAACCTTTACTGATACTAGCACTGAATGGTTCTTCACTCCCCCCATCTCTCTCGCATATGGGCGGTGCATCGGAAAGAATAGTTAGAGCAGTGAAATCAGCTATGGAGTCAATAAATCATTCACGTGCGCCATCGGATGCAGAGTCAATGGTCAACTCTAGACCGCTAACGTACGTGCCTGCTTGAGACGTCCAGACCAGGAGGCATTGACACCGTCATTTATACTCCTCAGTTCCAATGGAGTCAAACAACAGGAGAAGATTCCCACTACGCAGGGTGAGGCACTGCGAAGCGGATGGAATCTGTGTCGCTACGTTCTGGACCAATTCTGGACAAGATGGATCCGCGAATATCTGCCGACCTTAACCAACGTACAACAATGATGAAGAAGTAAAACCCATCCAGGAAGGGATATAATCTTCATTGTAGGTGAGGCAACACGGAATCGATGGCCTCAGGTAAGGTAGTAGTAAAGGTAATCTCAGGAAAAGATGGCATACCGCATCAGCGAGGCTGCAGATGTTCAGACTGGTACAGGGATTCTACGTCGCCCAGTAGCGAAGGTGGCATTGATTAACGTATCTTCCGGTGGTAATTCTGCTGGACCAACGCAGTATTACGAAGAGGGAACGTTACGGGAGGCACGTAACTACCATTGGTGCTATAACCGAGAAGACACCAACAAAGATGTGCCTAAGTTGACGGATTGCTTAGAAGCGACTGCTCTATAATGCAAATGGAGAGTACGTCAAAGCCGTAGACAGTACAAAGGGTGATGACATTGAACATTGTGGGGTGATGTGGATTGTGCTAATGGATAATTATTATTAAAACTACGGTATAAACTAAGTACTATACTTAAAACTAAATAGTCTAACAGGTTAAAAGTTAGGTAAGTTTCTAGACAAACATTTAAATAGTTTCAATGAATGTTAACTACAAAGTTCATTTACAGGATAGGAGTTTTTTATCCTATTAAGTTAAATTGAGTAATTAAAACAGTTTTTCTACATTAAACTTCCCTTACAAATACGAAACTGTAAAGTATACTAAAACCCTAATGTTTGACTCAAGACTACAGACCATAAAAAATACTTAAAACAGGTACAATAGGTTAAACACGAGGCGATAACAAGGACCGAAGCAGTCATAACCTAAAGTCACTGGTCGTGAGTAGCTAAACATGCCTATGAACCTTATAACTGAACAAAGTTTATTATATTTGTGTTTTAAACCCCTTTTGCCAATAAATTTGGAATTCGCTACAAAAAACTGTGACCCGTTTTTCTGCGCCTTGTGTCGTGCCCACACCTGTTTTCTTGATACAGTTGTAAGCATTAAAAATTTACCAAAAATAGGTTGCTTGCGAGCATCGGCTGTGAACAGTTGTGTCAATGCTTTATTAATCAGAAATCGGTACTCTATAAAAATATTTTCAACTAAACGCTGTCTGGCCTCCATTAAGCGAGTATCACGTCAACATATTCCTATCCTTTCCTTATTTGGCCTGTATCCGGGCGAGGGCAGGTGCCAATTATTACCTTAGTTTGAGATCACCAGTTTTCATATATTGAGGATTTACGGTAGTCCCACGGATCATATGTTGGTTCTCTGTGTAATAAACAGTAGCAACGATAGTAGCAACCACGGGCAGACAATCATGCTTATTATCTTGCACATGCTCATATAAACGGATTAAATCTCTGAATAGGATAGGCCAACTGCAACTTTCGCTCTGATGAGCATGCTGTCTTGCATACTCACACGCTTATTGAATGACTATTCGAGAATCGGATACGAGTCGTCTCGTCTCGCCCGGATAATATCGTAGCATATTTTCTATTAAAATGTCTTGAATACAGCAACAATACTTTAAAATACTAAATCAACTATATAGGTTATTATATATTCTTAGTAACATGAAACTACAGTACCGTGAAACAGAAAAGCTTTGATCGAAGCGATGCAATACTGACCGGTTTTGCCCATATCATGAATAGTTTAAATAAACATTTTCGATTTATACATTTCTAACTATGTATTATGTTTCTTTATCAAGTACTGTTTGGCTTCAAAGCTATAACATTGATTTAAATATTCAGTTTGTTGATTGCCAAGAACTGAAAAATGATTTTGAACTTAGCTTTTGTGTTTCAGCTAGCCGGGAAAAAAGCAGTCAATGTCTCGTCAAATAGTTACCATTAAAGGTGTAAATATCTCGATTTTTTGGATACGTTAGGTTAGCTAGGTTGTATTCTTGATTAAAGGGAATAGAGTGTCATAAAATTTTTAGTCGCTTACTATTTGAAAAAAATTTCATAGATGTACACTTTTGCACATTTTTACTACGTCTTGTACAGCAAATCAGACAACTTCACGTGGCGAACCAGCCCAGGAGGCTGAAAGCCACAATAATAAAGAAATAAAAAAAAGAACATCTTCACGCTTCATTTCATTGAGGCAAAGGCAATCTCACAAACATTAAAAATATATAATGAAAATTCAAACAAACATTAGAATTCTATTTTCTAAATCAAAAGTTGGAGGGGGGACAGCACCACCCTGTCCCCCTTGCCGCCTATGCGGGGTAGTGAAAACTCATACCGAAACTTCTTTTGGCTTCAATGAAAAAAATATTGAAGGATCTCTCATGAATAGTGTTAAGGATTTATGAGAAAGAATATCGGAGAAAGCTCTGCGGAATGGGCAACGAAACTGTTGAACTGTTACAGCTCCGGATTAGAAGCTGATCATCTCTTCTGCAACAAGCGTGATGGAATTGAGCGAACGCATCGAAAACTCATCAGGAATTATCGCTCGTATGCCATCCGTCGAACTACCTCTGAACGCCCGTTGCAGAAGACTCTCACGGGCTATCTCCTCCAGGGCATTGCACAAGTTATCAATTACTAATAAATTCTCTCCTTTCTTCATTTGATCGCTGGAGGTGTTAAATTTCAATTCAAACGAAGTGTTAATTTTGAATTCTCCTGGTTTTCCAAATCATCATTAACTAATTCACTACAATCAAGCTCAAATATTTAAGAATGTGGTTCACTCATGGTCAATATAAACATATGACCACTAAAAATCAATTTCCCTAAATTCAGACCCGCATTTAGTGCGAGGGCGTTGTTTTAGACCTTGCGGCTCGTAATATGAGAGAAATAGGGAAGGGGTGATCCTAACTTGCATCGAATCAAAAAAATGAAAATAAATATCAAAGGGGCTTCATATGGGGAAAAGTAATAACGTTGCGTTCACCCGCACCGTGTTCCACTCGAGCGGCTCTCTCTACGTGATAAACTCGAGCCAAATAACCCATCTTGAAAATCCCTGATTAATCGAAAGCTAGCTAAAAAAAAATCAAACCAATCTCTTTCCATCGAACCAAACTGGCCACACCACCGCCACAACGTCCGCATGAATCACGCGCATCCGCCTGAGGAACGCGCATGACCGCTTCAAGGTGGCAACCAGCACAACAGCGCGCCGCCACTGCCCTGGAGCGACAGTACCCGCAAACCAACAATCTCGCTCCTGGCGGGCATTCTGCTGCGCTGAGCGTACGCAACCTAGAAACAGTTAGCGAAATAAAAAAATCCTCTCGGCTTAGAACAACGCAAACCGCTCTCCCTCGAACGCGCGCTCGCTGCTTTTGGCTAAGTAGATTGGCGCAGGCATGGTAGCACCTGGCGAACAATTGTACCTCTTACCAACACTTCGTCAGCTCTCCGTGCCGGGACCGGGACCAACCGACCGACCGACGGCAACTCACTCTGTCCATCTCGTCACGGCGCTCTGCCTGATCGTCGTCGGGAGGTCCTATGGTCCAGCGATCGCGGATTGGACTCAGCCAGTCGCGAACTCAGCCAGTGAACTCAGTTCCAGCCGTGCGGTTGTCCGAGCAGGTCGTCTCTCTCTCTCTCTCCGGTGTTTTATGCTTGTGTACTCAGTTGTTACGCGGGCCAGCCCTGGAAAATATCAGTGACTTGAGTTCTAGGATCACCGAGTGGATCAGTTTCCTCACCTTAGCTGGGAGTGATTTCCTGAAGTGAGCTGGAGGAGAACCGTGGGAGATTTCGCGCAAAGTTCGGAGGGGGACGGCGGTGAAAAATCGACGGGCGGAAGGGGCCAGATTTGCCACCGTTTAGCTGATTATATCGGTGGTCTAGTGGAAGTTAACACCGCCCGGAATCGGTAAGGAAGGATTTTGTTTTTTTTTCGGATTGAGTTATAACAAGGAAAACGAAAGCAGCTAACATGCCAAATGCCAGTGCCATGCAGAACGGAAGCAGCTCCAATGGGGGCAGGGCAGCAGCAACGGAAATGGATACTTGAACTCGCTGCAACGCAGAATGGCCTTAATGGGCACCACATGAACGGGAACGGGGTGCTGATGCTGTTGAAGGTAATTTCCAGAGCTCTCGTTTGTTTGGATCCAGCGACAGCAATAACAATAAGGGTGGCGGTAATCGCTTGACGGATGTTTCTGTAAATCCAGAGAACTGGATGGTAATAATGCTTGCCGAAATACCTTTTACGTGGTAAGCAGCTTTTTAAATTGTAATTATACGACATTTTCGATGTTATTCAATTTTTGTATTTCTGTGAAATTGTGTGAAATTTTATCACACAAATGATTTCTGAAACAAAATGATAATTTTTTTTTTAGACCGGAGCGAATCTTTTTCGACAAAGGCAGTAAGGACTGTATTGGAAAATAAGTTCCATTAAATTTTTCTTTCAAATCATGCAAATAATATTATTCTTTCAGAATTTGTGAATTCGTTGATAGATGATCGTCAAACGGAAGTACGCTGCGATGATCATATATTTAAACCAGTCAAAAAATACGCAAATGTACGTGGATAGATTATTTTCGATACATTCTTCATATTTGAAATGGCGTTTTCAATGTGCTATATTTCAGATAAAAATGTCATGATAGTTGGATCATCACAATCAACGAATTTTCTCAAGTTATTCTCTCAAGTCAAAATATGGTTGAAATTCTTCACCATCGATGTTTTGAAGCTCCAAATAGAATTAATGCCCATTGTCAAGACAACTGCCATGTGCAATGGGATCGATTTATGACTGTTTGTTTCCAACGAGTTTAAAATATTGACGTTAACATTGTATCGATAATCACCCACGCAAAGATTCACAACAAATTAATCTATTTTGGGCATAAAGAAGTATGGTATAATTGTTCAAAATTTGAATTGGCTTTGTGTTTTAGCTCAGGCATTCTAAAACTATCCTAGAGATGCTAATATCTTTTTTTTCAAAGAAAGCACACTTTTGTGCATATAAGTGAATGATAGCTATTGTAAAACTAGAAACATTTAAACCATATTCTTGTTAACTTTCAAATAAACAAAAAATTAAACACTCTTTCAAGGGCAGCCCTAAGTTTTCACCTTGAAATTTGAAATTTCGGGAATATTTTTATTATATTGTGTGCAAAAGAGAAATCGATCTCTTAATTGCGCTACTAATCAGATGTATTCTCAGTAACAAATAAGTGAAATTTAAAAGCGTCTTTACGGCAGCTCATCAATCATTAAAGTCACCCTTGACGCACAGGAATGCCGCATTTGGCTCCGATATACGGCTGTTTTTATCGTAATGCTATAATAATGTCATTATCGTTATTTTTGCATGCGAAATGCTTATTACAGGCTACAGGCATTGTACGCATTTCAAATGCATCTTTAAAACAAGAAATGTGGTAAATAATAAATAAATTACTAATAATATAAATGAATAATAAATTAATTTCTAATAATAAATGAATAATAACTAATTGATAATAATAATTAATTTTCAAATAGAAGTTGTGAGATCTTCTGGTTTGTGAGACTTCTTCTGAAGAAATTTTACTTCTAACCCACCTACGTATCGTTTTATAAACAGTTTTTCTATCTTTCTTTAGGGTAGGACTTAAAAATAGCTTTTAACTGTAATTTGTATTATTGCAATTTGAATTTATAAACAATGCAGAGATGACTTTCAGGGTATTGAATGACGCACATTTTGAATATACAAGATAGTTGCTAAGTTATTAAAGTAAAACAGTTGTAGGGGTTGAAGTGTTAACAACGTTTTTGCAAAATCTTTATTCCCTTATTTGAACATATTGCAAACACAGAGATACGTGAACTCAAAGTACAAACTTCCATCTACAATACTATTGCAAAATTGATTGTCTCCCTTTTGTCCCCCTTAGAGAAAAACTCGTTTTAAAATTGATAGTTTTGCATTTTTTCTGCATAATTTTCGATCAGCAGACGTCAACAATTGTATCATCAAAGAGCGTAATCACAGACAAACAGACATAATACGATCGAACATTTTGCACTACAAATCAACTTTTTTTTTTTTTGAACTAACGCCATCTGTTGGAGCATAAAAATTGCCTGCGTAAGAAGATTCACAGCAAATTAAGCTTTTTTGGAGATATCAAGAAGAATTGTGTAGTGTTCTAAATTTGAATTAACTAGTTTTAGTTCAGGACTTACAGACTTTTCAGACCTATAAGAAGTCCTATCGTAGAGTTAGGGGGAGTTATCAGATAAGCTTTCCAAAGAAATTTTTTTGCATTCACTAGTAATGGTTTGAAAAACTTAAATTTTTAGTTTTAGAAAGTGTAATTTGAGTTCAAATGGTTTATTCGAATTTTGAAAGCATATAACCAACTTCATACAAATACGTATCAGACGTATGTTGGTATGTAGGAAACCACCATCCTAGCGTGGCACTATGGTACGAATGAACAAGTTTCGCGACAAAAATCAATAACACGAAAACAGGCTAACTTTAGACCGATGATGGTAGCCTTCGGAAGATTTAATTTTAAAATGAGGTCTATCTTGTGCGTTTGGTTGGTCTGCTTCTGTGTTCAAATAATGAAAATTTCCAACTTTTTATTCTTATGATTAAGAGGATTTTATTGGCAACCACAGAATTGTAGGTATTTATTGAAACATTGCTAGAAAACTTCACTTCTATCTCATCTACGTATCGTTTTACAACAGTTTTTCTGTCTTCACTATGGGTGGAACTTAAAAACAGTTCTTTAGCTGCTTAATTTCTTTATTTCAATTTGAATTTGAAAAACTTTGTTAAACAGCGACTTTTAAGGATAGCAAAATGACGCGTTGCTCTCAAAGAAAATACAAGATAGATAGCTGATTGTTATTTAAAAAAAGTTGTAGGGGTTGAAGTGTAAAAAATACACGTTTTTGCAAGATAAAGCGGTGATACGGTCAAAATTTGGTCAAGGGAAAACGCGTGTAAATCGGTGAAATCGTTTATTTAAAAAATCAAATTAAATTTCTTTTTTCAAGTTCAATTAGTATAAAATTCAGGAAAAATATTCAGTTAGGCTTCCGCTTTTCCAAATCCGAATTGCCGGGCCTTACGCTTGACCCCTGCCATCAGATTTTGTACAGCCACCTTGTCCACCTTCTTCGCCGCAGAAAGCCAGTTTGCCTTGAACTGCTGCTCGTCCTTAGCAGTTTTTTTGGTCTTCTTTAGGTTCCGCTTGACAATAGCCCAGTATTTCTCAATTGGGCGGAGTTTCATGTGTTGGGAGGGTTCTTGTCCTTGGGAACCACCTGCACGTTGTTGGCGGCGTACCACCTCCATGGCCTTTTTACCGTAATGGCAAGATGCCAAATCCGGCCAAAACAGTACGGAACAACCGTGTTTCTTCAGGGAAAGGCAGCAGACGTTTATTCAAACACTCTTTCACGTAAATTTCTTGGTTGACAGTCCCGGAAGCTATGAAAATGCTGCTTTTCAAGCCACAGGTACAGATGGCTTTGCCAAACCAGATATTTCTTTGCGAACTTTGACAGTTTCGTGTGCTTGAAAATATCTGCTACCTTTCCCTTCCTTTTGCCGTATAAAACTCCTGTCCCGGAAGCTGCTTGTAGTCGGCTTTGACGTAGGTTTCGTCGTCCATTACCACGCAGTCAAACTTCGTCAGCATCGTCGTGTACAGCCTCCGGGATCGCGCTTTGGCCGTCGTATTTTGTTTATCATCGCGATTTGGAGTCACTACCTTCTTGTAAGTCGATAGTCCGGCTCGTTTTTTGGCTCGATGCACGGTTGTAGACGATACACCCAGCTTATTTGCGGCATCTCGGAGAG
>JASCZW010005574.1:0-97088 GCA_034211315.2 Aedes japonicus
ACGTCCCAAACTGTTTCAGTCGGCGTCGGATGATGGCGCCATGGAGGAGGAATAACTAAACCGTGACGCACAGTAAACAGTACCATGGAGACCTCTTCTCAGTACGGCACATTCCGCCTTTTTGCTGTCGTCGTTCATCGAAGTCGTCGCTGTCCTGAGTTCGCTTCTGACGAAGCGGTTCTCCAAGCCGCGAATTCAGGCAAGTACCCACAATTTGTAGAGCGTACTCTTCCTGATGAATCTTCCGCGTCCAGCCTTCTTTCTCCTACTAATGCTTCCAATAGACCACCGTTATCAACGCCTGCCAATCCGCTACACACCTGTCATCTCATCTGTGTTCGTCATCAACCTACATCAACCGTTACTTCAATTGGTCTGGGACGCACGTCACGTCACTTAATACCGGTTTCCAAATATGTTCTATTTGCTAGTTCCAGCCATCAAAGTCGTCCGAACCTTGGGTTTAGTGATGGGGACAGGGCTTTCCAAGCTGCCATCTATGGCGGGTATCCACACATCTAATGACGTTAGCTCGGGCTGATGCTGCGTCACCTTTCACATCGCTGCCAGCTGAATCCTCTGCCCCCTCATTGACAGCGCTTTTGTACTACCAGAACGTAGGTGGTATCAATAGTTCGCTCGCCGAGTACCAGCTGGCATGCAGTGACGCATGCTACGATGTTTACGCCTTCACGGAAACCCGGCTTAATATTTAACACATTATCGAAGCAGCTGTTCGAGAACAAGTATTATGCCTAGCGATTAGACCGCTCGTCACTCAATAGCAACAGAAATCTGGCGGTGGAGCTCTTCTTGCCGTACGCTCAAAATTCGAATCTGGACTTCTGAAGCCTCCCGAAGATTCAACGGTTGAACATCCATGGGTGGCGATATCCACTAAAACCGGGACTCTGTTTATCTGTGTGGTATATATTACTCCAATTCCTGTTATCTTTTCGGCTTCACCACAATTCCACGATAGTTGGCGACGGATCGTTTGCATTTCTTTTTGTGTATTGGGAAAACAAACCACTTTTTTCCAGCATTCGGGAAACAAACCTATTGGCTCCCATCAAAACCAGTATAAGGCCAAATGGCCACAGCTGTCAAACTTCACGGTGATATCGTGGTTGGTTTTTGTTGTTCTGCTTTGTCTCGATTCTCTGCTCTTCTGATTCATTTAGGGAGAATGGTACAAAACGCACCGTTTAAGCAACATCGTGAATAACTAGGGAATGGAAGCTGAAATTTACGAGTAAGTTGTTGAGTATGTAGCATTACAATGTTTTCGTTGTACACTTAGTTTTCTTCGCCGAGAATCCAACAGCCGATCATTTCGGTATTTCAATTTACTGAGGTTCAGTCAATAAATTACCGAGATTCAGCTAACAAATTAAAGTTTTACCGATACTCAGCTAAAAAACAAACATTAAACAGGAATCTCAGCAAAAGTAATCGCCGAGTTGATCGGCTGTTGGACATTTTGCCGAGGTAAATTGAGTGTGTAGATCAAATGTGAGTTAAGTTCAAAACGACGATTATTCATGATTTTTTAAACCTTTTCCAATTTAATCCCAAAACGACACGGGGGTAAAACGCCTGTTTAATTGCTCAAAATGCACCCCGAAATTGGGATACGACGCACCACAACAGTGGGATATGATGCACCACATTTTTGGGATAGCATGCACCGCTTGTAAATAGTAAAAACACTTCTATAAAAAGTTACTCATTAGAGGTGTAAAGTTGAAACATATCGCCAAGTCCTCTTAGCTCTGTATGGTACTCAAGCAGCCTATGAGAATAGAATAAAGACGTTGCGCAAAACGTTGTGATATGTTGCCAACTCCTCATTATAAACACGCTTAGAAAAAAGTACCCAAAGGAGCAGTTAAGTGTGGGAAGCACGTTGGTTATAATTGTGTTTATCTACCATTGGGTTTTACTTACTTTTGGGAAGAATTTTACCAGAAGTAAGTTATTTATACCCAACGTTGGCTTCATACACTTAACCGCTCCACTGGGTTTTGACGTAGGACTACGTCTTTGTTTTCAATACTGGGGTACAGTTTAAAAAAATATCTATTGCGACCATCACGAAATGTGGTCAGGTTTTGAGCGTTAATATCTCAGTCGTTTCTCCAAACATTTACTAAATTTTTGCACCAATCGATCGAAAATATTTCTACGCATCGATTCTTATAATGAAAACTATTGATTTTCAACACTAAACTATTTAAAATAACGCAAAGATAAGGTGGTGTCTTATAATGTCGATTTTTCAGAGTAAATTTACCAAATACACTGTACTTCCTAGCACAGATTTCATATTTAAGTAACGAACGTCTCTAGGCAGCCATGAAGGTTATCAAACAAGTACAAGTTAACGAACAAGTTTAGTATTTCGAAGTCGTGGAGCTGTGCAGTGGCGTAGTAGCGCCACTAAATCCGTTCTTTTTCAGGACGACCAAATCAGTTTACTAACTAAAGAGTTTGGTTGAATTTTTCTATTGTGCTGTTTGCCATTCAATTACCGCGTCGACGGCTGAACATGGCATTCACTAAACGTCGCGTCCCAGATTATATTGATCTCAAAACGATGAACAATCAACGAACAAAAGTCTAGAAGGGATAATTCGAGCCAAACTGCAACAGCATCAGAGACCGACCATGTGGTGGAGTTCGCCATTGTTCCTAGTTATACATAGCGGATTAGTTGCTGGCAGTGGCTAGCAAATTATGGAAAATTTCTGTTAAGAAAATCATCCGCCAGCGTGCTCTAATTAAAACTAATTATTGTGGCACAATGACTAATGTTCGTCCCCTTTGATGCAATTTGTATCACATTGCCTTCGTTAGTACCGCCTTCTTTTGTGCAATAGCATCCAACGCCATAACATACCAGCTCTTAGCAGAAATTTTGACTCAGTCTTACAACAGTCGTAGAGCTGTGCAGTGGCTGGTGCAACACAGTTTGCGGCAGCAAGCACCCTGGATGGTGCACTGGCGAGTAGTCGTTGCCCACACTTCCGCTTCACTTTACTCAATTTTGAGTATAATTGTATGCTATCTCTTTTTCTCTCTCGGATATGTTTACGCAATTTTCGTTAAACTGTGGATCAACTCAATTTTTGATTAGATCCACTTCTTACGAAAATTGAGTAACATTTCCGTGAGAGAAAAAGATATAGCATATAATTGTTCTCAAAAATTTAGTAAAGTGAAGCGGAGTGCATAGAGCCGTTGATACAGTTGGCTTTTGCTGCCGATGCTCCCGTCAACCTCGCTGAGAGAGACATGGCTGCTGAAGCCTGCGAACTGGCGGGAAAAAGCCACCCGAGACCAGACAAACAACCCTAGGGGAATTGACAACTATTTCTCCCTCGTCAATTAAATCCGTCCTTTTCAGGACGACCAAATCAGTTTATAAACTTAAGAGTTTGTTTAGTTGAATTTTTCTTTTGTCGGTTTGTAGTTCAATTACCGCGTCACGGCTGAAAATAGCATTCATTAAACGCCGCGTCCCGGAGTATATCATTAAACCGTTGGAACAGCAATCGAACGAAATTTTAGAAGGGATAATTCAGCCGAATTGTGACACGTCAATGACTGACTATGTGGTTTAGTTCGTGTTAGTTCCTAGTTATGTATAGCGGATTAGTTGCTGGCAGTGGCTAGCAAAATTAGGAAAATTTCTGTTAAGAAAATCATCCGCTAGCGTGCACTTATTAAAACTAATTATTGTGGCGCAATAACTGAATTTGTCCCCTCTGATGCAATAAGTATCACATTGACTTCGTTTAATGAAAATTTGATTCAGTCTTACGGCAGTTGTAGTGCTGTGCAGAGCAAAATGTGCTGTAGCAGCGCAGTAGGCGTGCGACCACACTGGAGGATGCACTGGTGAGCATTCGTTATCCAGAGAAGTTGGTGCAGTTGGCTGTTTGGGCCGATGCTCCCGTCAACATCGCTGAGAGAAATAAGGCTGCTTAAGCCTACGAGTTGATGGGAAAAAGCCGCCCGTGACAACAACGGGACAAGAATCATCCCACGTCACCTGCAGATGGCCACCCGCACCGACGAGGAGGTGAACCAAGAATACCAGGAAGAAACCCCAAGTTAAACCGTGAACAATGTTTCTCCCCCGTCAACTATATCCGTCCTTTTCAGTACGACCAAATCAGTTTGCTTATTGAAGAGTTTGTTTGGTTGAATATCTCTTTTGTGCTGTTTGAAATTTCATTCATTCGATAGGAATCAAATAATTTTGAGAATGTCCAACTCCAACAATGTCGGAGCATACATATGGCTGCAAAGTATGTGGTTCTACCATCGTAGAAAATACAACTAGGGCCGTATCATTATTAAAACCAAGCGGTCCTTTTTAGCGCCGTCAAATGCAATCTAAAGAGCTAACAATATAATTTTCTTACATATTCACTTCCCAATGCTGTTCTATCGTTCAGTTAGCACTATTTCGACCCAGACGTCTATCGGCAATAATAGACTTTGAATTCCCAAACAGACCACAACCATCTACAGCGCAATAAGGATAATGATTTTCAGGTGGTCGCTCATATCAACACAATATGCTCTTATGGTGCATTCTCGCTTCACCATCTCGGAAGGCAAACAGTGAAGCATTTTAACCCGAAACTGTCATTTCCTCCAAAGCAATAAGCATTATGAACAGCTTCATAAATGACATTTCCGAGCGGATTGAAAGCGTAGCTGCCCGAATAACTTAAATCAATTGGCGGATGGCCCTGACGTCTCTGGAAATTCAAACCGCCTTTTGATCATGCTGTCGAGAGAGCTAGCCAAACACGAGGTTTTAGAGCGAACCGAAGCCATGATCAAGTAAACCAGCTTCATGGCAAAATGAGGCGGTGTTAGTAGCTGTTCCCTCGAACCCAAAATGGCCCTTTTCAGGGCCAACAAAACAACTGGAAAAGAAAGTTGACACGTGTTTGGGAAAGCTGAAAGCTGGGTTTCGGGGTGTTTGATTGAAGTGTTTTAGCCCATTGGGTTCTTCAGCTTTATTTAATTTTATGTTTTTGATGTGTTTAAAGTGTTTACGTTTAACATGAAATTTTCAGTTCAGCCTTTGGGGCATTGTTTGTTAAAATTTGATAACCTATGTATGAATTTAGATACCAAGACAGGCTATATCAAATATTTAAGGTTGTAGTGCGAAATTTTTAGTGTATGAAATTCGATTTCGAACGAAACAAATTTCAGCCACTCTTTAAACAATCAAGCGATCTAGATTGCACATTGCTTCGTAGTCCTACGTCAACTTTGCGTACAACCCCATTGGGCTGTCCCTTCTAGTTTTTTTTTTCTAAGCGTGTAGACGTATACATAAGGCCACGGTGCGTTCTGTCCCAATTTTAATTTTGCATGGTTTTGTCTAAATATTCTGAAAATACGTGGAATTATCGTGAAGTTTTGATACTATCTTGATGTTTTGTGGTGTGCAATAAATTTGAAGTTAATTTATTATAAACCATGGATATTAACGCGTGGTAAAAGCTTATTTGACTACCTCTGTTATTAACATGTGAGGTACAGTCGGGAAAATTTCTTCAATTTTGATCATATTTTGGTGTATTTAGTACAAAATTATCAGTTATGCTGTTTTATTTAAGATTTCATAAAGTTTCATTCCATTAAAGCTATAGCTGACTGATTCCACGCCAAATCGGTCGGTCACCAAACTCAACTATCTTCGATTTTGATGAAACTTGGTACACGTCTTCGGTATGTTGAAAAAAAAATTCCACTGGTGTTAAGATTATTTGGATTCAAGAGTAACTTTTGAGATGGGTGTATGTTTTTTTTCCAACATTTTACTTGAAAAATCGTAGTTCAAAAACCATTACATTTAGAGAAAAACTTTATATCGGGGAGTTGAAGAGAACTGAAAAGGCTTTGTAAAAAAAATGTACACTGAAAAAAAAAATTTTTTTTCATAAAGAAAAATCGAAAATAAATACTAAACATCAAATATCTAAAAACACATATTTTTAATATTTTTCAAATTTGTTTTGTGGAAATTTGAGGAAAAAAGACACGTTTTAAAAAAAACTCTAGGATGGACGCTCTTATAATAAAAAAGGTTTTTGAAGAGCAAACTTTGGTGCATATTTCAAATTTTGGTTATTCATTATAATAAATGAAAATTGATTATACAATATGATTTTGGAGATCATTAAAAACAATAATGATCATAATGATAAATCACTTGAACGCAACCGTTTTCGAGATTTTTCGGATTTTATTTCAATAGAATGAAAAAACCTCAGAAAATTCGCTCTTTTCTTAAGTTAATCGAGATTTCCACCAGAAATGATAAATTTTCCAAGATCTTCATATTATAAGGTTCACATTACTCTAATGTCCTCTTTTCTTTTGATATCAGGATGATAAGAAGACTCATTTGAAAAGAACAAGATAAATAGCACTATTGTTTTAATATTGCAATCAATATATTTATAATATATTTATGGCAGAATTTGGAATAACAAACAAGTACATCGTATCACAAGCTAAATTCCTTGCAAAGCACGAAGGTGTTTTAGCTGCCCCTAACGAAAAGCTGGGACACGGTCTGAACCCGGAAATAAAAAACCAAATTTTGCAATTTTACGACAGTGATGAGATTACACGAGCAACCCCTGGTATGAACGACTACGTTTCAGTGAGGAGTGAAGGTAAGAGGGTTCTTATTCAAAAGCGCCTTTTAGTTTGTTCATTAAGAGAAGCTTTCATTAAATTTCAAGAGATGCATCAAAATGCTGTTGGGTTTAGCTCTTTTGCAGCATTAAGACCAAAGCATTGCAAATTACTTGGCAGCACAGGTTCTCATAACATTTGTGTTTGCACCATTCATGAGAACATTAACTTGATGCTTCATGGTCTTAGAAAATATTCATTCGAGAATGATTATAAATTGTGTATTGAAGAAATATTATGTAGCTCATCAACTAGAACTAAAAAATGTTACCTCCGTGAATGCGAACGATGTCCAGGCATTTCAGATTTTGAGAGTAGTTTAACAGACAAATTAGAAAAACGTGGTTTAGTTGAAATATCTTTTGAGCAATGGATTTCAACTGATAGATGTAGTTTAGAGACACTTGTTAAACCAATTGATGAATTTATTGCTTATTTTTGTGAAAAGTTGGAACAATTAGTATCCCACGATTTTGTCAAATCTCAGCAGTCTAGTTTCTTGAGAGATTATAAAAGTTGTCTTAAAGACGGCGAAGTAATAATAATTTGTGATTTTTCTGAAAATTATTCATTTGTTTTTCAAGATGCTGTTCAAAGTAGTTATTGGAGTAATGAGCAAGCCACTATTCACCCTTTTGTCATTTATTACACGGAATCTGGAATACTTAAAAATATCAGTTTCATTGTTATCTCAGAAGTGTTGAAACATGATACGATTGCGGTGCAGGTGTTTATTTTAAAACTAATAAGCTTTTGCAAACAAAAATTAAAGTAAAGAAAGCTACGTTTATGTCTGACGGGGCAGCATCCCAATATAAAAATAGGAAGAACTTTGCAAGCCTTTGTAAGTTTAAAAAGAAATACAATATTGATGCTGAATGGCATTTTTTCGCAACATCCCACGGTAAGGGACCTTGCGATGCAATTGGTGGTACATTAAAACGAATGGCAAGATATGCAAGCCTTGCTGTACAACATGAACACCCTATAAAAAGTGCATTAGAGTTATTCGAATGGGCGAACCAAAAAGTGATGATTGTTTAACAAAAATGTCGTTTTGTTATGTATCACATGAAGAGTATGAACAGGGGTAGCAGAATGGAATGAAATTTACCGACAGACTAAAACGATTGCAGGTACACAAAAGTACCACTCATTCGTTCCAATTTCAGAAAACGAAGTTTTTGTAAAACTGTTTTCGAATGACGAAGAAGGCAGGATTCATAATATATATAAAAGCAATCAATAGTTTATATAATGTTTATGTAATATTATCAATGACCGAGACTAATAAATGGTATATATAAATATAAATCCAACCATAATTCATTATTTTTGTCTTATAACTTTAAGTGAAGCTTTTTCAATCGACGAGCTGTTAAGAGTAAGTAAGAGGCACATACATGTGTTATAAAAAGGCTAAAAACACAAGAGAAACAATCGTTAGCTATTGTTGTTTTAATATCACGAGTAATTTATGAAAAGGGCGTATTTTTTGAGGTTTTGAAATTTTATTGAAAGAAAATCAGAAATATCTTGAAAACGGTTGCGTTTACGTGGTTTATCATTATCATCATTATTGTTTGTATTGATCTCCAAAACCATATTGTAACATCAAAATTTATTTATAAGAATGAATAACCAAAATTTGAAATATACACTAAAGTTCGCTATTCAAAAAACTTTTTTATTATAAGAGCGTCCATCCTAGAGTTTTTTTTGAAACGTGTCTTTTTTCCTCAAATTTCCATAAAACAAATTAAAAAAATATTAAAAATATGTTTTTTTAGATATTTTATTTTTAGTAATTATTTTTGATTTTTCTTGATGAAAAAAAATTTTTTTTTTCTGTGTATATTTTTTTAAGAAAGGTTTTTTAGTTCCCTACAATTCCCTTATAAAAAGTTTTTCTCTAAATGTAATGGTTTTTGAACTACAATTTTTCAACTAAAATGTTGGAAAAAACACATACGCCCATCTCAAAAGTTACTCTTGAACCCAAATTATCTTAACACCAGTGGAATTTTTTTTTCCAACGTACCGAACTCATGTGCCAAGTTTCATCCAAATCAATGATGATCGGGTATGATTTTTGGGATTTCCGGCACATTCTGGATGGAATCCCTCAGCTTTGAAGATTTCAGTATAGTTATTGAGTGGGTCATTCTACCCTACCAGTGTGTTTTGTACTGTTCTCCCTTAACAGTAAATAATATCGAAGAAAAAAGATGCTGGATATTTTGTTTGATAGCAAAATATCTAAAACAAATATAGTTTATATAGCCTATCATGCTCCATATCATACGCGCATTTAGT
This sequence comes from Aedes japonicus, assembly GCA_034211315.2. Classification (NCBI taxonomy): domain Eukaryota; kingdom Metazoa; phylum Arthropoda; class Insecta; order Diptera; family Culicidae; genus Aedes; species Aedes japonicus. Next base: position 9,055 of record JASCZW010005574.1, read on the forward strand.
TTTATGGTGAATATTGACATGACAAGAGCTGAAAATTAATGCGCCTCGGAAATTATGCGAGTTTACAACAACAAAAACAAAATTGAAACAAAAATTGATGTATTCAATGAAGCTATCTAACTTGGTCTCTGATCTACAGTTCATTTGCCATTCATTTAAAATTTGGTGTATCCTCACATTTCAATGATTTCCTATATTTCAATATGACGATCGGAAGAAATCACAGTTTTGCCAAAGAGCCAATTTATCTTCGCAATGGCTACTATAAAACTATTTGGTCGTTTGGAGACTTCCGCCGATGCCAATTTGCTGTTTTATGCATTTACTGGAGGCAAAATGGTTGTAAATTTTTTTTTTCAACTAAGCATTATTAGATAATATGAATGAGTCCTAAAACGGCATTCTAAAACAGCATTCTACGAGTTTATGAAGTCAAAATAAAACCTTTGATAGGAGTTAAAGAAATTTAGAACACAAGGATTAAAGATCGTTGTAAGGAAGCTGTGTAGGCTCTTATAAAACTAACTAAAATTTGAAACCTATTGGCACCTCCTGCTGCCATAATAAAACAAAATTAATTTCTACTGGCTTTCATAATCTATATAATAAAAATGAGTTGGGGTTTACTTTGTCACGATTTAACTCGCGTGCGGATGGACCGATCGGCGTGAAATTTTGTATGCAGAGTTTTTTGGAACCGGAGAACAATCTTATGATGGTTTGAGACCCCTCCCTTCACTGAAAAGGGGGGCTCCCATACAAATGAAACACAAATTTCTACACAACTCGAGAACTAATCAAGCTAAAGAAACCAAATTAAGCTTGTGTGAGTTTTTGAAGGCAAAAAAGGTTTTTATGGTAGCTTGAGAACCCTCCCCGTCATAAAAGGGGGGGCTCCCATACAAATAAAACACAATATTCTGCATAACTCGGGAACTAATCAAGCAAACGGAACGAAATTTAGCATGTGGTGGTTTTTTAAGACAAAAAATGTTTCTATGTTGGTTTGAGACCCCTTCCCATCCTTAAAGAGGGGGGGGGGGAGCTCCTATACAAATGAAATACACTATTCTGAATGACTCGAGAACTAATCAAGCAAACGCAACGAAATTTAGTATGTGGTGGTTTTTGAAGACAAAAAATTGTTCTTTGTTGATTTAAGACCCCTCCCCTTTCTGAAAAATAGGGAACCTACGCAAATAAAACGCAAATCCTTGCATAACTCGAGAACTAATCAGAGAAATGGAACCATATTTCGCATGTGGAAGTTTTTGAAGGAGGGAAATGTTTCTATGGTGATTTGAGACTCTTCCGTCATATGAGGAGGAAGGGGGGAGGGGGTGTTCTCAAACAAATGGCACCCAAATTTCTGTATAACTCGAGAAATAATCAAGCAAATGGACCCAAATTTGGAATGGACGAGTTTTTTAAGGCATGAAATATGTTTATGGTGGTTCAAAGCCCCTCCTCCCTCTAAAAAGAGGGGCTCTCATACAAATGAAACAAGAGAACATGAGAACTATACCTACTGCTTGCAAATTTGTATTCAGTGGTTTTTGGGTTCGGGAAAGCATCTTATGATAATTCGAGAGCCCTCCCGCTTCTAGGAAGGGTGGGATCCCATGCAAATGAAAACCAAATTCCTGCATAACTCGAGAACTAATCAAGCAAATGGAACCAAAATTGGTATGGGTGAGTTTTTGAAGGCAAGAAATGTTTTTGTGGTAATTTAAGAGCTCTCCTCACTCTGAATAGGGGGGCTACCATACATACGAAACACAAATTTAAACCAAACATGAGAACTATCACTACCGCTATGCAAATTTGTATGCAGGGGTTTTTGGGTCCGGGAAAGGATCTTATTATAGTTCGACACCCCTCCCGCCTTTAGAAAGGGGGGCTCCCATGCAAATGAAAAACTATTTTCTGCATAACTCAAGAACTAATCAAACAAATGGAACCAAATATGGCATGTGGAGGTTTTGTAGACAAGAAATGTTTCTACGGTGGTTTGAGACCCCAAGCAAAAGAAACCAAATTTAGCATGTGTGAGGTTTTAAAGGCAAAAAAGGTTTCTATGATGGTTTCAGATTCCTCTTCGCCCTGTAAGGGGGGCCTCCTATACAAATGAAATACAATATTCTGTATAACTCGAGAACTAATCAAGCAAATTGAACCAAATCTGGCATGTGGAGGTTTTTGTAGATGAATACTGTTTCAATGCTAATTTGAGACCCCTTCCTTTTCTGAAGGAGGGGGGGGGGACTCCCATACAAATGAAACACAAATTTATGCATAACTCGAGAACTAATCCAGCAAATGGAACCAAATTTGGCATATGGAGGTTTTTGAAGGAGAAAAATGTTTTTATGGTCATTGAGACTCTTCCGCCTTCTGAAGAGAGGGGGGGGGGGGCTCTCAAACAAATGAAACACAGATTTCTGCATAACTCGAGAACTAATAAAGCAAATGGAATCAAATTTGGCATTTTTTTGAAGGTCAGACATATTTCTATGGTGGTTTGAGACCCCTTTGCCCTCTGAAAGGGGGGGGGGGCTATCATACAAATGAAACGCAATTTTCTGCATAACTCGAGAACTATTCAAGTAAATGAAACCACATTTGGCATGTGGGGGTTATTAAAAACAGGATTTTTATTTATATTAAAATGGATTTCTGTCTGACAGTCTGTCTGACCGATTGGAGTGAAAATATGTATGCAGGTATTTTTGGGGCTGGGGAAGGTTCTTATGATTGTTTGAGACCGCTTCCCCCTTCCGGCTCGCATACAAATGAAACACAAATTTCTGCATAGCTTGAGAATTAATCAAGCAAATGGAATCATAAATGGTATGCGGGGTTTTTTGAATGCAAGAAATGTTTCTATGGTAAATTCAAACACAAATTTCAACCAATTCTGAGAATTATCCAGGTAACTAAGCCACAAACTGTGTATTGTCTGGGTAACAAGAATGTTCTGATAGAAGTTTGAACTCCTTATTACTCAAAAAAAAACTCATTAAAAAAAAGCGTCAGTTCTATGTAATGTTCATTCATTTAGTTGCAGGCGTAGCAACGCTCGCACCGGGATCAGCTAGTACTTTAATAAAACTAAATAAAGCTGCATGGTTTTAGCAATGTTACTTGGGTTCAGCATGATGGATTTACCAATGAGGGGAAGATGTTCATCTCTTCCTGCGGATGAGCCATGCACTTTCTGCAGATCCCATTCCAATTCCTCATATGAAAACTCAACGTGGTAGTCTGGGCTATTGTTGAAATCGAAACAGGCTAGAAACTGTTTGGAGTAGTTAGATGATGAGGATGACTTAATGAAAATGATTGGTGAGGTGTCCTCTGATAAGGGAAGGGTAATCTTTTACGTTGTTATGAGTTTTGAGTTTGGTGGATTGCCTGGCTCTACAAGTACTTAATCAGTGGACTTACAACTCTTTTGGTCTGCTTCCGGGATAAATGTACGAAATGAATTCTTCTCAACTATCCTGTTTAGCCCGATGGATTGCTGGCGTAGCCGCATTTCTGGTGGCCTTAAATTCCGAGTGAATGGCTGAATTTTTGCAGTCCTCTCTTGGCATTTTTTGAAGAGCATGGACTTTCTTGCGACGGAGTTTGATAGCAGAACGGAGATCGGGGTTCCACCATGGGAGTGATTTCTTCCCTGGAGAACCGCTAGTTATTGGAATATGGTGCTTTGCAATCTCAAACTGATGCTCCCCAACAAAGTCGTCAGGACAAGACGGTGGTTCGTCCGTGAAACCTCACATTCGTAGTTTGGCCAATTGGCGAGTTCATACTTCCATCGTGCATAGCAAAAAAAAAACTGGAGGACCTCGACAAGGAAGGAAATGACAAGAGGGAAATGATCGCTTTCACAACAATCTTCGTGCACTTTCCAGGATAGCTGGAAAGCAAGGCTGTGTGTCAAGAGCTGAAGTATTGCCGGAAGTGGGATCTATACGAGTATGGCTGCCGTCATTTAAGAGGGCTGAACCAAACTCGTCGATAAGTTGTTGAACTAAATATACTCTGGGGTCGTTTTTTGCATTGGGAATAGTTTTCGACACGCCCATAGACCATTATTTCGTCTTCTCAGATAGTCTCAGTTCTATTGAGGCCCTGCAGTCAATGAAAAAAGTGAGGCACTTATCTTACTTTCTTTCAAAAATAAGGGAGCAGATGCGTGCGTTGGTCGAAAGATTGTTTAAGATTACCTTTGTTTGGGTCCCCTCACATTGTTCAATTGCAGGCAATGAGAAGGCGGACTCTCTAGGAAAGGTGGGCGCACCAGAAGGCGAGATTTTTGAAAGAAGAATTTCACATGATGAATTTTTCCCATTAGTACGTCAGAGTTCTCTTCAAAGTTGGCAAAACGATTGGACAAGTTGTTCTCTTGGGCGGTGGTTACATTCCATTATTCCAAATGTTTCGTCGAGATCGTGGTTCAAAGGTCTGGATGTAAGTCACGGTTTCATTCGTGTGATGTCAAGACTTATGTCCAACCACTACTCGCTAGACGCACATCTCTATAGAATTAACCTAGTCGATAGCAATTTATGTAGGTGCGGAACCGGTTATGATGACATCGCTCACGCAGTTTGGCATTGCCCGGATAATGATGCCTCCAGAGCACGACTATTGGATACCCTAGTGGCCCGAGGTAGACAACACTTCCGCGAGGTAAGAGATGTTTTGGGAATGCGTGATCTTCTCTACATGCAAGCGATTAACGAATTTCTTTGTTTGTCTGATCTAAGAATGTAACGGCATTCCTTCCACTGTAGTAAATTCCGTACCATTGTGTCCCAGTTATACTATCCTTTTGTTTCCGTGCTACTTGTGCCTGCCCAGCAAGCTGTGGTCACCCATCTGCGGCTTAGTTCCTGAATGGGACTACAGGGACCGAGGATTTAGTAGATGTCGCAACCAAAAACAACAAATAATGGCTTAAATAAGTTACCTACCTAGCCCTTTCCAAACGATAATGTGACCCATTAACCTCGAGCTATCCACGAAGAATTGGCATCCCTCTTTTACTGATATCGCAAAGTAAAATTTTGTGTACAACAATTTTGAATAACGGCTCCGTAAAGTGTTACACACGCCTGAGCCTAACAAATAAACGAACTGATTAAAAAAAATACTCTGGGGTCGTTTGAAGAACTTCCCCAGAAAGTGGAATGTCCATTGAAAAGCTGCTCGTCAAGCCAGGCCCGTTTTAAATACATGGCAGGAAGAGAGTATCAACGAAGGTAATGCAAAACAAATTTTACAATAGGGGACGGGCCCAAGCCGTTACGCCAGACAACAGCGTGGAAATGATTAGTTTTCCTCAAAGCAACAGGGGCATCTTCTCAACTCAAGCAACAGAAAAACGGCCCTTGTTAGGGCCTGAAAACCCCATGCAATGAGAGTGGAGCTATGGAGATAAAGCTCGATTCAAAGTAAATCTGGACGCATGGTTTCATACACCACTGCGTCCCTGGTGATTTGAACAAAAAAAAGTTTGACAGGTATTTGTTGATGTTTTGTTGACAAAGAAATTGGTGAAAAGGTTTTCTCGATTGATCGACACTTTTTAGAAATTACGGATCATGGAACTTGAGAAAAGAAAACTAATTGTGCACAAACATCTAGAGAATCCTTCGTGGTCTGCCTCAAGAATAGCAATAGTGTAAAAACTTCCAATGTCAACGGTGTGTCTTGTAGTTAAATGTTACAAGGATACTCTGAGTGTGGATAGAGCACAGCGCATCTGCCATAAAAGTGGCACTAGGGACAAAGAGCTTAGAAGAAAAGTGTTGAGGTAAGTGAAAGGCAACCCAGGTGTCTCAATACGGGATTTGACAAAGAAATACGATTCCACCTTTTCAACCGTAAAATCATTTCAAAAGAAGAATATAAGTCTTGTTGTGCCAGTAAACATCCGAATAAGTGGCCAAAAAGCGAGCACGATTACTATACGAACGAGTTTTGACGAAATGTGATGGCTGTTTTTTATTAAATGAATGAGGAAACATAAGCAAAATGGATTATAAACAAATCCCCGGACGAAAACTTTACCTAGTTACTGGTCGTAGGGATGTCCCTCCCAGGCATAAATTTGTTTTTGCTAATAAATTTGCACGGAACCTAATGATTTGGCAAGGAATTTGCAGTTGTGGCTTGAAACCCAAGGTTTTCATCACATCTCACACAATGACGTCGAAGGTTTACATTAAAGAGTGTCTGAAAAAGCGGATTTTACCCTTCATTCGGCAACATAAGACCAACGTTATGTTTTGGCCGGATCTAGCAAGCTGCCACTACCCCAAGGAGGTACTAGAATAGTATGCTGCAAACAATGTTAATTTCGTCACCAAAGAGATTGATCCTTCGAATTTCCCTGAGTTCAGACCGATCGAAAAATATTGGGCAATTGTCAAGCGAAAACTTTGAGGATGCGGTAAAGAAGTGACAAATGCACAACAAATGCGTTTAAAGTGGAAAACCCAACAAACAACGGTGTCGAATAGTCACTTGTTCAAACAAATTTGGAGAAGCTATTCAACTTTCTAGAAGAAAGAGCTGAACAGCTTCTCCAAATTTGTTTGAACAAACAGTTATCCAGCATTGATGTTTGTAGGGTAAGTTCGCCAGTACAGCGTCACCAGTGATTGTGCAGATCATGATGACATCGATCACAAGTAAAGTGCAACAGTTCGTTTGAAACGGTGAAATGTAATAACTTGTTATTTTTCGTGCAAAAGTTGAAGAAATACCCTTATGTTTGATGTTTTGATAAGCCATGTAGGTTGTTTAATTCTTGAGTTATGCTCACTTGAATGAGTCCAAATTTACTTTGAACCGGGCTTTATTAGTTTGAGTAAATATTGGCCAAAAAATAATTAGAGCTCACATTTGAAAACTACCAGCAACTAGCCTTATCTATTATCTGCCACTAATCCACTATGTTCCTATGTACAACTATGAACCACAACGGAGCTACACCCTACACCAGTGGTGCTCAGGTATGAGCATTTTGCGGGCCAAATTTCAATTTTTCAATTATGCCGCGGGCCGCATTGCGTTTTTCCAAAACTGAACCGATATTATGAATATGGATTTTCTTTCAAAATTACAAATAATGAACATAAAATTGTTTTTAACCAGTGTATTTGATAACAATATCGATCAACGAAAAAATATACATTTACTTAATTTTACTTGCACTTTTCGCGTGCCAGCTTATCCAAATCAGCTTTTATAGCAGATGTCGAAATTCGAAGAGAGTTTTCCAAATGCTCGTCTGTGATTTTATTCCTTGCCTTTGATTTCACGAGTTTCATAATTAAAAACAATTGCTCGCAGATGTAAGTTGACCCGAACAAAGATGCAACATAAAGCGCATGCTTCCGAACAGCTGGAAATCACGCTTCTGAAACAAATTTGGAATAAAAGTCCAAAAGATCGTGACTTTCAAACTTCCCTTGTAATTCTGTATCGCATTGCAATTCAATAAGTTCCATTTGCATGTTTTCTGGAGCTTGTTCAGCATCGAAACTGAATGGAGTGGCAAACATTTTCAGCATCTTTTCTTGAGATTTAAAATCTCCAAATCGCCGAGAAAAATCAGTTGAAGTGCGTCAACGTACTTCTTAGTTGACGATACTTTTAAATTTCCCATTGTGGGAAAATGGGCAAAATTAGAGTTTTTTAGTTGTTTTCCCCATAGAACGAGCTTACTTTCAAATGACTTGATTTGGTTAAGCATGTAATGTACCAATTTCCCTTTGCCTTTCAAATTTAAGTTCAAATCATTAAGATGGCCAGTAATGTCGGCAAGAAATGCCAGATCTGACATCCATTCCTCGTTTTCGAACTGCTTCACAGGTTTACCTTTCCGCTTCATGAACTCCGCGATTTCAGCTCGAAGGTCAAACACTCGCCGCAAAACCTGTCCCCTGCTAAGCCAACGAACTTCGGTGAAATATGGAATGTCGCCGTACTCTGCATCCACGTCGGCGAGAAGACTTTTGAATTCGCGATGGTTCAACGCATGAGATCTGATGAAATTCACAACCTTGATGACGTCCTTCATTACGTCCTTGAATCCCACATTTTTAGCACAAAGATTCTCCTGATGCACGATACAATGGTACTGTTGAAACTCCTCAGGTACGTCTGGTAGTCTTCTCAGGTGTGCAATAGCACCTTCATTCTTTCCTAAAGGATTTTTGAAAATTTCGACAGTTTCAGTAAACATGAACAGAGTGAAAAATTAAAAGCAGGATTGAACATACCACACATAGCAGGAGCACCAGCAGTAACTGCACCAGACATTTTCTTCAAGGGTAGATCAAGTTCTTTCAATACAGTCTGCAGTGAACTGAAGATATCCACTCCTTTCGTCGTTGCATTCATATGAATTAGGCGTTCTAATTCCTCAGTCACTTCGAAATTTTTCGATATACCGCGAACAAATACAGCTAACTGAGCTGTGTCCGAGATGTCAGTACTCTCATCTAACGCCACTGAGTAATGTACGAAATCAGCAGCTCGTTCTTTCAAACTCAACAGCACATTTCCTGCAATGTCCTCGACTCTTCTGGTAAGGGTTGGTCGTGACAAACTCACTTGCGCAAAAATGCGGCTTTTTTCGGGGCATAAGATTTCCACAACAGCTTCCATACACTCCTTCACAAACTCGCCGTCCGAAAATGACTTTGATTGCGAAGCTATCTTTTCCGCGACAACATAGCTTGCTTTTGTACACAGCTCGTTTTCTTTGATTTTCTTCACAAAAAGGTTTGCTGATTACTCAACTTTCCCTTCAACTCAGCACATTTTTCTATTCGAGCTTCACCAACATAATGATCCATTTTTGCTGCATGTTTCGTGTCATAGTGACGCTTCACATTAAACTCTTTCATAACTGCAACGGTTTCGTTACAGAGCAAGCACACCGGTTTCTGATTTACGCACGTAAAAAAGAACATTTCACTCCACCTTTCTTGGAAAACACGACCTTCATCCGCCACTTTTCGTTTTTTGCTGCTACTGGCTTCCATTTTGCTCGAACAATTTCTTTAATCTTGCACCACACGCACAAATGCGACCGAATCGACGCGATTGACAAAAGGTACTGATATGGTGAATGAACTCGACCGTCATTGAGAAGCGGGAGCGTAAATATGAGTGGATCCTCTCACATATTCTCCCATTGAGTCGTCAGCTCTCTGGAACTATGAAGCAGCCGAGGGTGTGAACGAAATAAGCCTAAAAAGATATTGAATTTGCTACATTGTTCTCGCCGTTTTTCTCATGGCATCTAACAATAGAAAACCGGTGGATTTTATTTTATTTTCTTGTCCAATTAAAAGGAGTGCTGCGGGCCGCAGGATGAGCACCACTGCCCTACACTGAATATGTGTATACATGCAATTCGACTCAAATTAACTGTTAATATTTCGTTTATTGAATGTCCAACGTGTTTCCTAATGTTAACATGGCGAATAGGGATTTATTTATGGATACTAAGAAAAAAATTTGCCATTTTCTCAGGGACGTGGGTCTTCAGGCAACGCTATGTTGAGCCGGTGTATGATAATGATATTTTTGAATACCTCAAGAGAAATTTCAATCAAACATACTTTTCTTTAGTTGGCAAATTGATTCGGTCGTTTTGAAAAGAACGGATTCTAATTGTTTACGGAGGGAATATGGTTCGTGATTGAAATTTTTTTCTCTGTCTTCTTGGGCTGCAGGACGTTTGGCACGACGCCATTCTGTGAAGTGGTCATACCGAAGAAAAGTTTTTTTCAGCTCCTTGTCGTTGCGCAGGTGACGTCGGATGATTCTGCACCCAAAATAAAAAAGCAAGATTGTAATGCAATTTCGCATGATTTGGTTTCATTTCTCGTAATGGATCGCAACTTGGAGAAAGAAAGCAACATTGGTCGTGGGCAAAAAAGCAACACATCAATTCGATTAGAAAAATTCAATGTGTGCGTGATGTTGTACAGGTGATTAGTAGTAGTAAATTCAATGGCGCACAAAAAAAAAAAGATTTCCATCCGCGACCGAGAGACAAACCGCGACCGTCAGCATGACGGCTCTTCATTGTAACCATCCAGTCACCACAACAAGTTGAGGTGAACGGAATAAAAGACCTACAGTTTCTTCAGTTTTTGAGGCACTCAACGTTACAACAATGAAGCAAATTTCGGTCGCACACACTTACATGGCTTCGTTTATTTCATAAACCGCATGGTGACTTGATGAGAGGGCGATAGGAGTGTGATGACGAGTGCAGATAAAAATAGAACACTTGACAGCGGAATAGCAACAGAGGCATACGGCGTAGCGGCGTTCTGTGCCATTGTCTCACCCATATTGAGAAGTTGTTGACGGTTGAACGAAAACCCAACGGTTGCTGCGATTGTCGAGGCACTAGGCACACAGCGATAACCACTTGCACACATTTGCATGGCTTTGTTTATACCATAAAAAGCTTTGTGGAACATGATGGGCAAATTTGCCTTTTCAGAATCATGCGGATTTCTCAAGATATGATTGCAAAAACTGCAAAATTGCAATTTTGCATTTTTTGCTACAATTTCAATTTTTGGGTGTGGTCTTCTTATTTTCATGGGCGGCGTTTCCTACCAACGTGCTCGTCAAAGTTGCCCTTCCAAAGCAGATGGTGAATACGACCAACTGGGAACTGCAATCTGACGCAGTTCGAGCGAGACTTGGCCTTTCCCTTAACCTTTCCGCGTGGAACAAGCATTTCTTTAAAGTACGCTTAAATTAGCTTAAACAAATATAATGAATAAAGTTAGTAACATGGATTCAGCTTTGATGTTCTACCTTTCGAATGAAATACTTATCGTTAAATTTCTGTGGGCCAGAGAGGAGATATTATCATTCAAAATCTCCAAACCTGCGTAACACTTCAGAAATTTTAGAACGGCGCAGGAATAGAAAAAATAGATGTAAGTCCTACGTCAAAAGTTGAGTTAACATTAAAATAATACAACAGCTGAGATCGTAAATCTATGCAACGCCAACCATGCGTCGTGCCTTACACAGATAAAAAGAACCAATAAATGTTCTGCGTTATCCAATGCACATGAAGGGAATGCTAGATTTGGCAGAAAATAATGGGATATTTCATGTAAACTTTAGCGACATAACGCCTGAATCCAGCCTGTTGCATGAAAGATTACAAACAATTTCGTTGTTTACGCCTCCATTGGCTTCGAAATGAACGAGGGGAAATTTTAAGCGCTTGTTAAAATAAATTCTGTGAATGCACAACCTTTCTAACTTTTATGATCCTAGGCTGAAATAATTCGTCTCTTGTAGAAAAAAACTAGAAACAGAGAAGACAATGTTAGCCACCTACCACGAGTTTAGAATGACGGTGATAAAATCGAGGTAGTAGACGAATTCGTGTAACTAGGGTTCATTGGTGACCACCGATAACGACACCATCAGAGAGATACAAAGGCGCATTGTGGCTGGTAATGCCTATTTTGGACTCTAAAGGTCGCTGAGATCGAACAAAGTTCACCGAACTACTAGTTCTCTACGGCCACGAAACATGGACATTGCTAGTGGAGAACCTACGCGCCCTTGGTGCGGTTGAACGGAAGGTACTACGTACGATCTACGATGCAGTGCAGATGGAAGACGGAACGTAAAGGAGGCAAATGAACCACGAATTGCATCAGTTGTTGGGAGAACCTCCCATCGTACACATCGCTAAAATCGATCGACTACGATGGGCTGTGCATGTCGTAAGAATGTCGGACGACAGCCCTGTTAAAATGGTTCTCAAAAACAAACCGACGGACGGGTACAAGAAGAAGAGGTGCGCAACGAGCAAGGTCGGTCGATCAAGTAAAAGGCGACCTGCAGACTCTCCACAGATAGCGAGGCTGGTAAAACAAAAATGTCATAAAACTTTCTCTCAAGCGAGTAATTTTTGCATGTATTCAATTTGGTCGCAAAAAAAATGTAAAATTTTATGGAAATAATGGCAAAATGCACCAACACTGCAGTATTGTCCAGATTACGAATTTACGAGGAAACATGCTCCCAGTGCCTAAACTTGAAACTTTACAGCAAAAATGTTATCCATAGTTATTGAAGTTTTTCTTCTAAAACCATGCCAGATTCAAATGTAATTTTCTCAAGATACAGAAATAACATATCTCTTGTTTTCACATATGCTAAATTACATAAATTGTCCTTTTGAATAACGTCTTTAACTTTTTTTTGTATTTGCCTCAATCATAAAAATCAACATTTGAAAAGGGCGTATTTTTTAAGAAAAACTTCAATAACTATTGATTGATTGAAGCTAGCGGCTAAGTTTGTGCACCAAAGTACGCGTCTTTATAAGTTCTAAAACTCGTTCAAACACAACTTTACAGTGGGAATTGAAATAAAAAAGTTAGGGCAAAAAAAATACATTTTTTTATGGTACACCCTATGTTGATGAGGGAAAATTGCTCTTAATCGGTCAACTTTCAAGCTATATAAAAATTTATATATGAAAATTCCATGAAATTTTCTGCGCTACAACTTTGTTCAAAAGTGTATACGTCTATTTCTGCAAATAAAAAAGTTAGGTTTTGTATTTCCGTGAAAATGGAGACCACCCTAATTTTAATTAACATCACAAAATGGACCTTAGTGATTACAAACCATGTTGTACAACATCACTTTGCTGTAAAGTTTCAAGCTTAGGCACTGGGAGCATGTTTCCTCGTAAATTCGTAATCTGGACCATAGTGCACTGGATGAGATTATGAAAGATTTCATCAGAAATTCCTCTACATTAAGCTTGTTTCAGTCATGCCACAATCTTGACCGTATCGATCATACACTCCTCAAATGTTGCAAAATACTGGGTACTAGCTTACTGGGTTGAAATTTTTGAGGAATTCAATCGTTGCATTTTCCATTCACGCATCTATCAAACCCGATCCTTTAAAAGTTGGAACATCTGGACAAACTGGTTGATTTTGAATACAAGTTTTCCTTGGGCTCACAACTGGTTTTCGTATAGTCTTCGTTAAGATCAACGAGGTTTGCTATGGTGTTAATTCTGATACCGTGCTGCATCAATATTCGGATATTTAGTCCGCAAATTTGGATACTTTTTACTTTATCATAGTCTACCATCTGTTATCAGCATGTAAGCGGAAGTCACCGTTTTCAATCGTTTCGTATGTTTTAAATGGTGGAAAAATGATCCACTAAATAACTATAAACTGCCCAGATATTGATGCGACCCGGTACACGTTGACGTGTGCCTTCTCGTATCAGTGGTTTTATGATTATTCACATTCAAGCATCAGCTCCCTTTCGCTTTCTCCTCCGAACCCGTTGATTTTGCTGATCTGATTTCGCGAGGAAGCCAGTCGCATTTTCTGTACACAGAACAACACAGCAGTGCTGGAAGAAAAATGCGAATTACTTCATCACAAAATCAGTCCTCCTGTTCGGTGATGAATGGGGGAACTGCTACAGCACTGAAATGCGCTTCCAAAAGTCTCCGGTAAGAACAGCAGGCACACACGCACAGACCACACAAATACAGATCACTCTGGGAAAGCGCGTGCATTCCCAACGAAGCAATCGCCGAAACTGTCCAAGTCATCTTCAAAAAATTTGCGTTCGAACAACTTTCGTAACATTCGACCTCCCCATCTCCGATCCCCGGCCGGAGCCAAGCCTAATGAATTCCGATTGAGTATCGAAATCTTAAATGGCATCACGCCTGCTAGAGAGAGATACCGAAAGCCGACTATCCGGCTATCATTATGGTGACCATCAAAAACTGGTTCATCCTCAGAAGTAGAAAAAAAATTGTGTGGCAACCATCGGAAAGGATTTGAAAAATATCATGGAAATCGACGAAAAGAAATCCCCTCAATATTTCGCTAGTCGCATCGAATAACACGCATCTCGCACACACTTTGAAAAATGCAAATTTCGATATTTTGTTGCCTGCTGGAAATGATCGTGATTCGGAGTCGAAGCTTTAGCATTTCGGTGAATTACGTCACGGTTATGATTTGATTCTTGATAAAATCTTGCTGCGGGAAAGTGATTGATGAAGTGCAACGTACCTACGCATAGGAGAATTCGAAACACACAGTGATTAATTGATTCTGGCATCAATCGATGGATCTGACAAATTCAATTGAAACGTTTACATGGAGCGATCGGAATCACTTGATTGCAATGGGAGCGAATCACGGCATACGTGATATTTTAAACCGGCCTTCTCTCTCTCAGCTTCAGAAACCCGCACGCCGTCTAGGTCAAGTGCACCCTTTCACGATCGAGGTGGCCTTGGTGGAACTTTTGCAGTAGGTAGTAGCCGTGTTTTGACTACCAAATTAGAAATCAATCAGCCTTATCCGTTGCCAGGCAAAATCTTGCTTCCACGCCCAATACACTCTATTATTGGCTTCCCTCGAGTTTTCAACATAATATGTCGACACGGATAAACATGTTTTCATCACTCTTTAGTAATTCCGTCGGATATAAAGTCGTCCAATCGGTACTAACCAAGCTAATAAAAAACGCACATATTTTTAATCAACACGGCTCCAATAACGTTCGAGCTTGTCTCTTGAACTCCGCACACGCCAACTCCCTGAACGACCCGAACAAGAAGAGGAAAGAGCTTGATGAATGTCGTTTGGGCGGCTCACCTCACTGCAATCCAGCAGCCCAAGTTGCGCAGCAGGAGGTTGAAAGCCACTCTTGTATTAATCAGGATTAACCACGACCTACACCGTCGAACGCCGTCCTCTTTGGCAATGCAGTTTGCAGTTGGAATTCGGGGTGTTCCAGCATCAGAAACTGGCCCCCTGATTGGCCCGGTTCGCAAGAGTGCGTTATGTTCTTGACACATTGTCGCCACTGCCTTCAGCCTGTCAACGGAGTGGTAGCGGAGAGGTTTGCAGTGGCCCAGAATGAAATCGAACTTGAACTGGCGTGGGGTAGGTTTTGCATGTTTTGTAAATATTTGATCCCCACCTGTGCAGTGGGTAACGATTTGAGGTGAAGTTGTTGGATCGGTTTCACTGAACGAGAATCATGAGCCAATGAGTGGTGATGTTAGGTGAAGAAACAGGAAAATCAGACGACGCACAATGCGGATTTTGGCAAAAAAAGCCTGACAATTGTCTGCCGCTGCGACCATAAGTGTTAGTATATGGCCTACTTCTATTGTTATACAACTCTACAATCGCAGCCAGTACGAAAAAGGATCCTGGAAATAATTGGGTTAGGTGACGTCATTTTTTTTTGTCAATATTGATGATTGCAGCATAGAAAAGACAAGATACAAGCGTCAAAGCGACCAGGCCTTCTGCGTTGGATTAACCGCTAAGATGATTCTGCAAAATGAGTTGGATTCAAGGATAAGTCACTTAGAACAGTGTGCCAGCCACAATGCACAGTGGGCAAAAATGGATCCAAAATCCCATTAATTTAGACGGCGCAAGGTAGGAGTCCTGAAAAATAGCTTATCTTATGGTAAAAAATGCGGGGAATCCAATGGTGTTGGTTTCATTTACCACAGTAGGTATCCCATTTTGCCCATTTCTCCCCTTCTTTTGGATGCAAACTAGAATTTTTACCCAAAAACTAAACTTGGTGCTACTATATTAAACCCAAATGCACTGTAAATTTGCAAAACAAGCTGAAGAACTGTAGGGAACAAATTTTACTTTGATCGGATGCCAGGAAGTGGTCCATTTTACCCGATTTTCCCTCACACATGCATAAACTCATATACCATGTGGTTCAGAAGATTGGCGACAGTAATATTGCTCTCACTTGCACTGTTCTTACGTAAAAATGTCCGGAGAATCGAATGGTGATAGTTTTGTTTAGTGTTGACCACATTAAATTGTCCATTTTACCCGAAATCCTCTCATAATTTAATAATGTCATTTAAACCATGCTGTTTTGACGATTGGTGCTAGTAATATTACCCTCACTTGGACTGTTCTTATGTAAAAATGTCCGGAAAATCGAGCGATGATGGTTTCGTTCAAGGTTGACCACAGTAAATTGTTCATTTTAGCCGATTTCCCCTCATTCTTGAAAAACCTCATATATCATGCTGTTTTGAAGATTGGCGCCAGTAATATTGCTCTCACTTGCACTATTCTTACGTAAAACTGTATGCAGAGTCGAATGATGATGGTTTTGTTGTGGGTGCACAACAGTAAATTGTCCATTTTACCCAATTTTCCCTCATAATTTAATAATATCATTTAAATCATGCTGTTTCGAAGATCGGCGCTAGTAATATTGCTCTCATTTGCACTGCACCTATGTAAAAATCTCCGAAGAATCGAATGATGATGGTTTCGTTTAGAGTTGCCAACAAAAAACTGTCCATTTTACCCGATTTCCCCTCATACTTGAAAAAGTTCATATACCATGCGCTTCTATTACTCTCACTTGGACTGTATTTATGTAAAAGTGTCCAAAAAATTGATTGGTGATAGTTTCGTTTAGGGTTGACCACAGTAAATTGTCCATTTTACCCTATTTCCCCTATCTTTTGGAAAAAAAACCGACATATCATGCGGTTTTAAAGATTGTCATTTTTACATTAAATTCAATCGAAGATTTTCCATCTCGTAAATAAAATACAGTATGGAATAAAAAACAGTTCATTCTAATGTAAATTGACTACAAAAGTCTGCTCTACAATGTATCATTGTCTTCGCTTCCATCAAAATCTGTATAACTATCGTCAGCATTATCTAAGGTCGCTTTATTATTTGCGAGATGGAGGTAGTCGTTTCACATGGTTGAATTCTGTCATTATGAGATCTTCTATTTTGTGGTACAACTGCTTGACCTTTTGAGCATCGAGCTGCTTTGAAGAAACGGCTAAGCTGCTAATCAACCTCACATGATTGGCCAGTCGTTTCAAAATACCAAGAATTTCGTCGAACTTTTACTGATCTGTTAAAAGACGTCGCGCCTTGTTGCCTGTGTTGCTTCTACCACTGCCTCCAATTTTTGGTCGATTTAAGCTCACCTTAAACGGATCCTTGAGTTGGTTTATGAGATTATTCCGGTATGAAGAAAATCGGGTAAAATGGACAATTTCCAGAGGTCAACCCTAAATTAAATCATCACCATTTGATTCTCCCGACATTTTTACATATGTACAGTGCAAGTAAGAGCTATATAACTAGCGCCGATCTTCAAAACAGCGTGATTTAAATGATATTATTAAATTATGAGGGGAATTCAGGTAAAATGGCAATTTAATGTGGTCAACACTAAACAAAACTATCACCATTCGATTCTCCGGATATTTTTACGTAAGAACAGTGCAAGTGAGAGCAACATTACTAGCGCCGATCTTCAAAACGGCACGGTAAATGATGTTATTAAATTATGGGGGGAAACGGGTAAAATGGACAATTTACTGAGGTCAACCCTGAACGAAACCATCACCACTTGATTTTACGGACATTTTTACATAAGTACAGTGCAAGTGAGAGCAATATTACTGTCGCCAATCTTCTGAACCACATGGTATATGAGTTTATGCATGTGTGAGGAAAAATCGGGTAAAATGGACCACTTCCTGGCATCCGATCAAAGTAAAATTTGTTCGCTGCAGTTCTTCAGCTTGTTTTGCAAATTTACAGTGCATTTGGGTTTAATATAGTAGCAGCAAGTTTAGTTTTTGGGTAAAAATTCTAGTTTGCATCCAAAGGAGGGGAGAAATGGGCAAAATGGGACACTTGCTGTGGTCAACTCTAAATGAATTGGATTCCCGCATTTTTACCATAAGATAAGCTATTTTCCAGGACTCCTACCCTGCGCTGTCTAAATTAATGGGACTTTGGATCCATTTTTGCCCACTGTGCAATGTCTTACTTCAATTTTCAATCCATACCACAATTGTGGCACACTGAGGAACACTTTTGACAATTGGCCCTTCAGAAGAAAAAAAACAGCAACCCTTGCCAATATCCGTTGCTGATGGTGATATTTTTTTCGCTTTGTTTATTTTGTCACGTCAATCTAGCGAGAGTTTTGTTCATTTAATTCGCATTGCAAATCTTGGAGAAAACTAATCCACGTAAATCGTGAAGGTGAGCTGTACGATTCTTCGCATATTTAATGAGAAATCGGCTAATCGGAATGCAGATCCAGTTAGTAGATCACATTTTCTGACTTGAAAGATGACCGAGACCCTCAACAAATGAAAAGTAATGCGGAACATTATCAAATTGCAGCGCACTCATACCGGAAGGTCAATTCTTGACTATAGATCGGATTGCACTGGGAGTTGCGTAGGATTTTTGACTAACAGAATTGGCCCACACAAACTGCTATTGTTCCTTTAACGTAGGATTGGGATTGTGTATCGATCAAATGAATAGATTGTGGTTTAATAACAAATTTGAGAATCTACAGGGGATGAAGGATGCATGGACATACCGTGCCGTATGCTCCTATGAGAATATTGTTGCGGCTCATTTATTTATTTAAGATATTTATTTAAAACTGCAACTTCCACTTCCGTCGGTGCCTACTTCTTCAGTTGCCAACAGGGATCCAGTGACACAATTTTCATTACGATTAACCTTCCTCAGGTGATTAAGATTTTGTGACGAATAAGGATTTCATATTGTCCAGGACTCGAAAAGTCACATTGCGGAGCGAACTAATTTTCTTTGCAGCCAAAATACTTTTGGTCCCAGTTTTCAGTTTCTGGTAGTCTGCCGCACGGTCCTGACAGTCGGTCTGACTGACGACGATGACTGACTGACTGACTGACTGACTGACTGGCCCAGCGGCCTTCGCTGACGGACTGACGGCAGCGGCTGACGCTGACGGCAACCCCAGCTGGCAGCTGACTGACGGCGGCAACTGGCAGCTGGCGCGCTGACGGCCGCTGACGGCGGCCCCAGCGGCAACTGGCGGCGGCAACCGCCGGCCACTGCCGGCTTCGCTGCGCCTTCGGCCAGCCTGGCCGCCGCAGCCGGCAGCGGCAACCGCCGGCCCCAACTGGCAACTGACGGCGGCTGCAGCCGCTGAGCCATGGCAACTGACGGCAGCGGCAACCGCTGGCAACCAGCAACTGACATGCCGGCAGCAGCTGGCAACCTTCGCCTTCGCTGACAGCGGCAGCGGCAACTGGCAACTGACGGCAACCACGGCAGCAGCGGCAACTGGCAGCAGCAGCAACTGACCGCTAACCAGCAACCGGCAACTGGCAGCCGGCAACCCAGCGGCAACAGCCCAGCAGCAACCAGCAACCCTCAGCGGCCCAGCCCGGCAACTGGCCTGGCTAACTGACGGCAACTGACGCTGACGGCAACCTTGTAGCAACCTTCAGCAACGGCAACCGGCCAGCCAGCAACCAGCCAGCAGCAACGGCAACCTGGCTTAACCGCCAGCAACTTACTATCGTAGCTGACGGCAACCTTCAACCCGCAACCCAGCAGCAACTGACTGACTAACCCGAGCTGGCAACTGGCAGCCGTCAGCTGGCAACCTGGCAGCGGCAGCGCTGACGGCAACCGGCAGCTGGCAGCTGACAGCTGACGCGCTGGCAACCGACGCAGCAGCAGCAACAGCAACCTTCAACCAACCTTCTGCTTAACGCCCCGCCAGCAACTGGCTGGCAACGGCGTAGCGCCAGCGGCAACTGACTGGCAGCTGACGAGCAGCTGGCGGCCCAGCCTTGGCAGCGGCAACTGACAGCAACCTTCGCTGGCAACTGACGGCGGCCTTCATAATAATAACCAACCTTCAGCAGCTGGCTAACGGCAACCGGCCGGCAGCTGACAGCAGCAACCAACCTTCGGCTAACAACCCAGCGGCAGCCTTTAGCTAACCTTTGGCTAACAATAGCAACAGCTAGCCTTCTTAATATGCCATGGCAACTGGCCTTAGCTGGCAGCCTTCGGCGACCTTAGCAGCGGCCCAACTGGCTAACTAATGGCAGCAGCCCAACTGACAGCAACCTTTGGCTGGCAGCTGGCTGACAACCTGTGCCAGCAACTGGCAGCAACTGGCAACTGACGCTGGCAACCGGCAACCAGCCTTGTCGCTAACGGCAGCCAGCTGGCAACCGGCAACTGGCAACTGGCAACTGGCAACGCTGACCCAGGCGGCGACGCAGCCCCGGCAACTGGCAACCCCAGCAACTGGCAACTGACGGCAGCGGCAGCAGCGGCAGCCCCGGCAGCTGACGCTTCAGCCCGACTGGCAACTGGCAGCAGCGGCAGCCTGGCAACCGGCAGCCTGCGCCCAGCGGCGGCGGCAACCCCGGCAACCGGCTAACCAGCTATTGCTGGCCTTAACTGCCAGCGGCAACGCTTGAGCAGCAGCAGCTGGCAGCGGCAGCTGGCAACTGGCAACCAGCTGGCAGCGGCGGCGGCCGGCAACCGGCAACCTCAACAGCAGCGGCAACCTTCTTTAGCTTGTAGCGGCAGCAGCAACTGGCAACTGCAACCAGCATCCTTAACCCAGCTAGCCGCTAACCGCTTAACCCCGGCAACCTTTGACCGGCGGCGGCGGCCCCAGCCGCGCTGGCCCCTTCGCTGACCGTTGACAGCAAACGCAGCTGGCGACCCCAGCAACTGGCCAGCTGCAGCTGACTGACCTTCAGCAACCTTTGACCGAGCAGCAGCTGCAGCTGACCTTCGCCCGACTGGCAACTGCAACTGCAACGGTAATGACTGACTGACTGACTGACCGACCGACTGACTGACTGACCGACTGACTGACTGACTGACTGACCGGCTGACTGACCGACTGACTGACTGACTGACTGACTGACCGACTGACTGACCGACTGACCGACTGACTGACTGACTGACGACTGACCGACTGACTGACTGACTGACTGACTGACTGACTGACTGACTGACGGCTGACTGACTGACTGACTGACTGACTGACTGACTGACTGACTGACTGACTGACGACTGACTGACTGACTGACTGACTGACTGACTGACTGACTGACTGACGACTGACTGACTGACTGACTGACTGACTGACTGACTGACCGACTGACTGACTGACTGACGGCTGACTGACTGACTGACTGACTCGACTGACTGACTGACTGACTGACTGACCTGACTGACTGACTGACTGACTGACTGACTGACTGACTGACTGACTGACTGACTGACTGACTGACTGACTGACTGACTGACTGACTGACTGACTGACTGACTGACTGACTGACTGACTGACTGACTGACTGACTGACTGACTGACTGACTGACTGACTGACTGACTGACTGACTGACTGACTGACAGGGTCGACCTTTGAGCAAATGCCGACTTCAACTCGCTACTCCACTCAACCACTCGTTTCTTGAGTCTTCCGCCATTTTCTCTATAGAGCTGACATGATCGCATTCCAAGCACTTTCGTCACGACACATTCTATAGACGACCTTAACTGGGCTGGAATCTGCACCACTGCACAGTGGGCATAATCAAAACTGTAATCGGACTTATTTCAAATCCGCTGGAATTTGTACATGAACTGACGTTTTTCTATAGGAAAAAACGCCAATAAATCGATTGCCACTAATTTCATCCTGTGCAGAGCATTGGAAGTGGCTCATTTTGCCCCATTTCACCCTAATTCAATGTGTTCGTTCAGTTTTTACTCCGATAACTACAATTGCAGCTGTAGTTTTCGCTTGAAAAGGGACATATCTTATATGAAAAACTCTCAGGAATCGAATGGTGCCATTTTGATGCTGTGCAGAGGTCGAGAAATAGTTTATTTCGCCCCATTTTACTCAGCATGTTTAGGATGTAATGGGGCGAAATAGACAATTTCTCGACACCGGCACAGCATGAAACCGGCACCATTCGTTGCCTGAGAATTGTTCCTTTTTAAGCAAAAAATATAGCGGCAATTGTAGTTATCGGAGTAAAAACTGAACGAACATACTGAATTAGGGTGAAATGGGGCAAAATGAGCCACATTCAATGCTCTGCACAGGATGAAATTAGTGGCATTCGATTTATTGGCGTTTTTTCCTATAGAACAACATCAGTTTATGAACAAATACCAGCGGATTTGAAATAAGTCCGATTACAGCTTCGATTATGCCCACTGTGCACTGGATGGGAAACATCGCGCTTCGCAATGGTCCGAATCGTGGGCAGTCAAATACCACATGCTCCAGTGTCTCTTGGAGTCTGCGCACTCCGGACAAAACGGTGACGCTGCGTGTCGGAATCGATGCAAGCAACTCAGGTAACCAATATGCATTAGCATATGCAGCAAATCAACCCTAAATCGGCATTTCAGATGCTACAACCATTTTATTAGCATTATATCAGCATCTGGAATACTATCTGCAGTAAAGTTGCATTTCAAATGCTATGTAAATGCTTGTAGCCTGTAATAAGCATTTCGAATGCAGAATAGCATTAATGAAGCGTTATCATAGCATTGCAGTAATGCAGCCGTACATTGGCCCAAAAGTGGCAATTAAGTTGCACTTAAATGCTCGAAAGGCTGCCGTAAAGACACTTTGGAACTGCTTATTGGTTACCTGGGAACCATGGCCAGACAGAAACTGCGTAAGGTAAAAGTTTACCACTCCGTGTTTCCACTTCATCCAGATTGACAAATCCGGTATGAGCAGGTGCGTCCATCGATCGTTCTCCCCCTTGTCCCAATCTCGTTGCCATTTCACCATCGACTCCGCTCTCACCAGCTTCCGAACTCCTCTCGTATTTCTCAGCTGATAATACCCATTGTCCTCCACGAGAATGATGCCAATCGGGATCATTCCGGCAATGACGCACACTTTCTTCGATGAAATAGTTCTGTACGCACTCACGACTCGCATGGCCATGAGCCTGAACGTACTGTTCAACTTCGTCCAGTTTCGTTTGGTTTCCAGCGCTGCGATCCAGGCTGGACATCCGTATCTCAAAATATCGATGATACACTACACCCAAACCTGAAAATTGTGGCAGAAAAAGCAATTGCAGTTTTTGCAATTATATCTTGAGAAATTCGCAAGATTCAGGGAAGGCAATTTGCCCATCTAATACACAAAGCGTTTTATAGTATAAACAAAGCCATGCAAGTGTGTGCAAGCGGTTGGCAACACACAGATTCCCCGAAACAAATTTATCGATGTGTGCTTAGTGCCTCACTATCAATGACGTTTATATAAGGTCTGGGGCAACGTATTGCTTACTTGTATTGGAAGCAAAACTAATGTAAACATTGCTGAGCCGACGAGAGATGACGTAACACTATTCAACTTTCTATTGGCGTGCATAGTTTCAGATAAAAAGAAATCGGTTCAAACGTTTATTATTAATGCTGAATTGTGGAAATAATCATGATACTAATGCAATTTGTTGAGCAGAAGCATTTCCTCCAGATAACATGGGTCATGTATTGGGAATTAACTGAGGTAATTGAATTGTCACCACATTAACTTTCAAACATTGGGACTTGACAATCGAGTAGCGATATAGAGCCAATTTTCCATCATCGATAGACTGGAATTGGTTGAAAAATTTAATTTTATACCGCACACAATAAACAACCACGGAGCGAACGAACGAAAAAAATAGTATGACATAACACTGTCCAAGCTTTTCTGTAGCGTGCGCAAGGAGTGCGGTGGTATTAGTGTCATGACCGAATTTTGAACATTTTACTAATATTGTTTTGGCTACCGGGCCAGACCTTATATACACGTCATTGACAGTTAGTATGTATATGTGCTCCGAGTCGTACCCACGCGGAGGAACAGTGAGATGTAGAATATCCGCACAAAGCGTAGATGTGAAAAAATATCCCGTTCGTTGAATGAGGATACAAGATACAAGCGAGATCATGATCAAGCTTTCGAATGACTCGTTTGATTTGCTTCAATTTATAAGTGTCGTAAGATATATTATCTCTAATTGCAGTGTTCCATAATTATCATCAGCAATTACATACGAATGCAATCACTTGAATTATTACACTAAATAATGCAACAAATTTTGAATCAATGCATTGAACGATAGAAATATTTCATATGTAGGTTATAACGACATTTAGGTAATTATGAATATGCTTGCACGTTTAAAAATTACGGTATTTTGATGAATCAAAATTAAAATGGCCTTCGCATTTATTGTTTCAGAATCGCGCAGCAACCCAACGAGCTAAGACGCTAAAATGGTTTTCAGAAAGTGAAAAGAATAGAGCGCTGTTTGAGTGGTAGAAAAAGAAGCAAAGTTTGGAAACAAATCCTAACAAAGCAGATGGAAGTACGTCGACAGAACAGGAAACCATATCTGGAGTTGGTAGTTGTGAAAGTCAGTCTTCGGACCGGATCTCCGGATCGATCATTCAGATATAAGCTAACGAAGTTAGGTATGTACCAGTTTTGTTTTACATGTGACTTGTTCCATGAGTCAAGTATACCCTCCTCGTCTTAATTCAGACAACTTATTCTTAATTTTTAAAATAATTGGGTGGGGACGCTAGTCTTTTTGGATAAGCGCACAATTGAGGCAACTCCTAGATATGATAGCATGCAAATGCAAACATTTGGAAACAACTTTTTAGCATTTCATGAGTCATTTGAAGTGTTCTGCATATCTAAACTCGCTAAAAACACTGAAATATAATATTTAGCAGACGTCACGCGAGAGTTTCTCTGATTTACTTATGGATTGTTAAAAAGTCAATTTCAAGATTTCAATTTTCTTTGAACTAAAATACTAACCATATGAAATTCTCTAGAAATTCACAGCATTTTATTTCACAGAATGAATATATGGTTGTTTGAGACCCCTCCTATCTGAAGGGGTGGAAGGGAGGTCTCTCATACAAATGAAAAAACAAGGTAAAATAATATAAAAAAATATTGTTGTGGCCTTGTACGATTGAAAATTATGTGTACGGTAGGCTGATGCAAAATTCGAAATATTTGCTCCCCTAAGCTTAATCGACGCCAATTTGGGTCCTGATAGTCCCCAAAAAAATTTAACACATTTGGTTTTAATTTGGCTTTGCACACGCTATTCAAAGTTTGTATGGGAATTAGTATGAAGAATCTCAAACTTACATTTCCAGATCCCTAACATCTTGATATTATGTCCTTAAACCAAATCTTATATACATTCATATAGTGTAAGTTGTCAATTATCAAAATGTCGAAGATACCTGACATGTAAATTTTATACAAAAATAGTTAAAAAAATGGAAATAATAATCGAAGTAATAAATATAATAATAACAATTATAATAAATCCAAGAATTTCAATATATTATCATATTGAACATTATTATATATTTTTATTTTATATCATATATTTTTTTAATTTACTAGTTTTATTATAAGTATAATTGTTATCATTGTTTATACTTAAACTTGAATAATAATTACAATAAAACTTAATCTAAAATGATAGACATAACTACTTCCGTTAGTATTGCATGTCGAATGATGTCAATACTTCCAACTTTGAATATTTTGCATCTCTTACCGATTTTACCAATTTCACTATGCAACTTTAATTTAGGTGTGGCTCGAATGGGTGTGAAGTCAGAGCAACGGAAATCCATTAACTTTCACCTTAAAGCATCTCTCCAATTCCTTGGCGGCAAACCTGATTTTTCTACAGGAATTTTTTTCTGATGTCAATGTGTTTTTTCATGCGCCGTTTATTTAGCTCTCTCCTATAAACTAAGTAGAGATTAACTTTAGATTTGCTGAGGTTACTTGCCATGCTTGTAGATCTTATGCCGTATACACCAGGTATTTCTCTGATAACCTGGATCGAAAGTTTGAATATCATGTTTAAAAAAATCAACAGATTTTTGATTCGCCTGAACATCTTACGATCTTTGCCTCAGAGAGTCTTTGGATCATCTGAAATAATTGTTAATCTTATTAAAGAATGTGCACACCAAAAAGTAGTCGTCGGAAATGCCCTAATGCAGTCTTCTCCGTGTACGCTTTGCTAATCCGATCACTACTACATGAATATTAATGTATGTGTGCTATGATGAAGACGTCGTTTGGCTACAGTAACCTTTATTCAGTAAAATGGCGTCGAATCAAGAACGCGTGCGCGAAGCGATTTTGCACAAAAGAGTGGAAAATCCAGATATGTCGCACGGCGATATTGCCAAGTCATTAAAAATCGCAAAATCGACGGTTACTAAAGTGCTAAAAAACTTTCAGCAGCGCTTAACTTTAAAGAGAAAGGTCGGTTCTGGAGGTAACCATGATTCTCGTTTCGTCGCGGAGAGGAAGAAAGTGATTAAAGAATTGCTCCAAATCGTAACAACAGCCAGAACAAGAGCGCAAAATCTCGATCGAGAAAATTATATGACACTATGTTGAAGGAATACGACTGCATAATATTGGACGACGAAACATATTGCAAAGCTGACTTTAAGCAGATACCGGGACTACAGTTTTATACCTCGTTGCAAAGAGGAAATGTTGCTGATCGTTTTAAGCAAAAAAAATTGTCTAAGTTCCCAAAAAAATACCTCGTATGGCAGGCAATATGTGGATGCGGTCTCAGAAGCGACATCTTCATCACGACTGGCACTCTAAATGGACAAATTTACGTAAAAGAGTGTCTGAATAAACGACTGTTGCCGTTCATTCGGGAACACAACGGTTCGGTGCTGTTCTGGCCTGACCTGGTATCTTGCCACTATGGAAAACTGGCTAAGGATTGGTACATTGCTAATGGTGTAAATATTGTCCCAAATCATTGCAATCCGCCAAATTCGCCAGAACTCCGTCCGATCGAAAAGTATTGGGCTCTGGTCAAGAGGAATCTTCGAAAAACGAATAGCGTAGCAATTGATGAGAAAAGCTTCAGGCGTAACTGGCAGAAAGCTGCACAATTGGTGACGGATGACACTGTGCAAAAACTGATGGAAGGTGTCAAACGAAAGGTGCGGGCATTTGGATATAACAGGTCAAATTGACTTAACTGTATATGTTTTATATTTGTATTTTTATGAAGTCTTAAATAAATGATTAACTTTTGATTTTCTCATATTTTCCATTTAATACCACTAATTTCCCGTTGACTACTTTTTGGTGTGCACATTCTTTATTATACAAATAAGGTATTTGGAACTCCAGTATTATGCAATGAATTTAGCAATGATTTGTGGTTGATTGAGTGCGCTTAAAGATAAAAGGGTTGTACTCCCCGGAGCTCTTGGGTGATAATGAACATCCTTTAAAGTCGATTTTTTATTTTATTTTATTTATTGAACCTGTAAATCCTAATCGTCATGCATCAATTTGTTAATTTGGTTACTATGGCAGATCTTCATCTGGAATCTGTGGAAGCTTCTAGACGATCTTGATATCTGTTCAATCGTATTTTTTATATTTGTTATTTGACACTCTGTTCAACTACAAAAAAAAATATTCAAAACTACAATAAATAAAGGGTGTTCCGATCAAAATTTGGTCAAACAGTAATGTGTGTGATTCGATCAAAGTTTTTATTAATAAGTCAAATTCTTTTTTTTTTTTTTTCAAGGTCAGTTCATACAGAATACAGGAGAAATATTCAGCTAAGTTTCCGTTTTACCGAACGCGAATTGCCGGGTCTTTTGTTTAACACAAGCCATAAGATTTCGTACAGTCCCCTTGTCCACTTTATTCGCCGCAGAACGCCAGTTTGCCTTGAACTGTTTCTCGCTCACAACAGCTTTTTAAGTCTTCTTAAGGTTCCGCTTGACGATGGCCCAATATTGTTCGGTTGGGCAGAGCTCTGGCGTGTTGGGAGGTTTCTTGTCCTTGGACACCACTTGAACGTTGTTGGCAGCATACCACTCCATGGCCTTTTTTCCGCAATGGCAAGATGCCAAATCTGGCCAAGATAGAACAGAACAATTGTGTCGCTTCAGGAAAGGCAGTAGACGTTTTGGTAGGCACTCGCTCAGATAAATTTCCTGGTTGACGGTTTCGGTCGCAATGTAAACGTTACTCTTCAAGCCACATGTACAGATGGCCTGCCATACCAGATATTTTTTCACGAACTTTGACAGTTTAATGTACTTGAAAATATCTGCCACCTTTCCCCGTCCGGTTGCCGTATAAAATTCCTGTCCAGGGAGCTGTTTAAAGTCTGCCTTGACGTAAGTTTCATCGTCCTGTACCACGCAATCAAACCTCGTCAGCATCGTCGTGTACAACCCTCCGATCCAGCTTTCCTGGCTGTCGACAAACGTTCACCAAACACTTTGAATACGTTGGTAACAGTTGATTTAGCTACATTCAACAATTTTGCCAACTTGGCGTGAGAGTAGTTTGGATTTTCGCAATGCACGAACAAAATTTTGATGCGTTGCTTCTCTCGACAGTTTTGATAACTGAAGTGCTAATCTCAAAATTACGCACACATATTCAAAATGAGGGGTGTGCAAAAAAATTTAATGCACGATGAAAGAAAATGCGTCAAGTTTGAGTCGACCAA
Source organism: Aedes japonicus (assembly GCA_034211315.2). Classification (NCBI taxonomy): domain Eukaryota; kingdom Metazoa; phylum Arthropoda; class Insecta; order Diptera; family Culicidae; genus Aedes; species Aedes japonicus. The sequence continues at coordinate 37,590 of JASCZW010005574.1, forward strand.
ATTTTGATCGAAACACCCTGTATGTATAATATTAGAAACAAATCCTGAATTTGAAAACTATCCTGAAATGGACATATGTCCCAAAAAGCAGTTTTGACTCCATCCTACTGTTCTTGTGCAACCCGGATACTAGTAATATTTCATCATATTTTACTTTGTCAGACAACCGAAAAAACGGGCATTTTTAGTAGTTGATCTAGTGGTGCAATGGTATCATAAAAATTAACAGCTCCACCACCTCTGAGACGGCAACAGTAGGAGTTATGGATGGATGGATGTTTACGATGGGGAGGTAGCAAGGGAAAAGCAATTTAGCAGCCGGCATTCGTCGTCAGCCTAGTACAACACAGATGTAACATTCTCCGAATCTACACACCAAATTTCCAAAATTATGTTTGGTACTTTTTTGCTAAACTCGGTCTGTAAACCGAAATTTCACCGAAACGTATTGTAAAATATGACATTTTACAAAATTCCAGCCATCAAGAATACTGCATTTCTGTAATTTATAGAAAACTGCCGTTAAACTGTAGAAAAACTACCGATCGAAACTGTAAATTCTGGATCAACAATAGAAAAGGGCCCATCAACATTTGTAAACAAACACTTGTGAGCCTATTTCCTCGCAAAGCGTAGGCCACCCACGCAAACCAATACCATCATCATGTAGGGGAAAGTTTCCCCTACACGATGCTTGCGAGAAAACGGGCTCAGAAGTGTTTGTTTACAAATTTTTATGGGCCCTTTTCTATTGTTGATTCAGAATTGTTTCAGTACCGCAACACTGTAAACATAATTACAAATGTACTGTAAATTTATTCTTTTGCTAAATAAACTGTAAAAAAAAGTACCGAACAGATTGTAAATTTATTCATAGATGTCAAACGCGGCCTTTTCCCGCCATTTAAAGTTGAATGTTGGTCAGCTCGGTTTAGTTTCTCGGTGCAGCCAAAAGTTAGTGCCCAAAGTGGAGGAATGTACAGCAACTTTCCGGGACCGTAGCCATATTCGGCAGGCAGGGAATTGTTGGCTTATCCCAATGATCATCCGATTGCAGCAGCGTTTGGTAGGGAATTCGAAAGATATTTTACACATCGTTGAACAATGTGTGTTGATTCTTTGTCTTTCTACTCATTTTTCGAAATGCTGCTTATTTCAGTGAACGTTTCGGAATGCTTCAGGACAAAGTTGTCACCGGGTATCATGAACTCGTCCATAAAAATCAAAATGGTAACCAAGTTTTGTTTAGCTGATTATCCTATTTTTCTTATTAACATACAAATAAATGATCTAACTAAACAACAATGAACAGGAAATGAAATCAAGAAAAAAAATCAATAAAACCCTGTTTACAAACGAACCTGTAAATTCTACTGAGCAACTGTAAAATGATTTCAGAATTTTCGGTAAAAATGTGACAGCTCGCGTAACCAATCGTTCAGCAAAATTTACAAAATATTTCGGTAAATTTTGACAGCTTAGTAGCGAAGTCAAATTTACTGAACGTATTGTAAAACTTAAAAACTACCGAATCGATTACCGAATGTTCGACTGTTTCATATTCGGTAAAAAATTACAGTATACTGTAAAAAAAATCTAAGTGTGTAGACCTCGTGATTTGAACTTATCGCAATCGGACATGGAATCAGCTGAGAAGACGAGGCAATTGATTTTCACTGGGCTGCATCCCAAAATCACAGCGGAATTTTTCTTTCATGTATAAGAATAAATCTATTTCCATAATTTTTACTAATGTCATGTCAATGAGGTTTGCGTCGACCATCGGTTGAATCGGTTATGTCGATACTTTGTTCCGAAATATTTTGTTATCGGGCGTAGCGTTTTGTCTATTGTTTGGGTTGCCTGTTGTTCGTTGCGCGAGTGATCGAATGGGAATGAGAAGTCGTGGTTCGCCGGGTACGATGGGTAGGTGGCGAGGTACAAAATTAATTGTTATCCAAATTATTCGTTCGACATGCTTGTTGGGCCACCCTATCTTTGAACAAATAAACCAATATCCCATTTTGTGAGCGGAATCCGTAGTGTTGGTGTGGATCGGTCCAAGTTCATCTCTCTAGCGTTGAGATGAATTACCTTGTTTTCTCAATGAAAAACCATTATCACAATTTGTGAGTGGTCCCAATAGCATCTTTACTGTTGGTTTAAATCGGTTCAAATCGGAAATAGGTACTAATGTTCAAGTATTTAACTTAGCAGCCTATCGTTAACAAAAACGAGCCCTGCTGCTACCTGTCGTATTCCTTGAATTTTGTTGAGTTCAATTTCGACGACTTTACTTCTCAACAATCGTTCACAGAATGAATGATAAATTTCCTCCCAAAGTTCACCAAACCAGTTTCTCTCACCTACACATACAGCGTTTTCAATCAGAATCGTATTGCTGTTGTTAGGATCAGGGGTATGCGTTTACAAAACCCACTGAAAATAATATTTATTTCAATATGAGAACTACGTTTATTCTTATCTTTAGAATTTACGTTTTATTCAATAAATCGATATCCTGTAACATTATAAATGAGCACATCCAAAGAATGAATAAAATGAAAGTTATTTATCATACCATTTTACCCATTTTATTATAACTAATTTAAACTTGAATAAGTTGAAATTACAGTACATCTTATGCAGGTTCACTTTGTAGGTTTCTATAAATATCGATTCACATCTCATGATTGCTGTCAAGCTATTGTCAATGCCAATTTTCTTTCTTCTCATATTCATAGTTGTTTTTGTTTATCTTGGTCTCGGTTCCTACACTACCCAATTCTGTTATTCAAAATCCCAGTGATTTCTCGTGGAAGTGCAGTGGACTCCGCGGCTTCCATTAATGCGAGTATCACGTCAACATATTCCTACCCTTTCCTCACTTGACCAGCATTCGGGTGGGACGGCGCCTGTATTGCCTTAGATAGAATAACTATCACAAAGCCATCAGTGGTGCATGAGCACTTTTCAAACGTCACCTTTGGCCTGTTGAGGGGGCGGATTCGTCCGTGCCTTGACCTACCCCGCAGTGGGATGTTAGGCAAAAGGTGACGTCTTTGGTTCGAGTACCACTGTACCCATGCCCTTTCGCTCAATTTTTCAAAACATCTGTACGATTTCCAACCTGCCGTACACTGACGGAACTTTCAACACTTTCTCTTCATATCTTTCATTCTAGCAAAAAAAACATTACTGTCCACTCTTGGTGCCTCATGGTGATGAGCGAACATCTCCTTCTACATCATCATCGTTACTCCACGCACGGAGAATACAAAACATAACAATTATAGTATTATTTTTTTGCTTACAAATAAATACTAGGGAGCCTCATACCATTCCCGTCGGCAAAGATTTACTTCTTCATGGGGCCCGTGGCAAGTGTTTTTTTTCTTCATATGAACGGTTCATGTGTTATTCACGCTTGTAGATTAACTAAGAAAAGCATTACAAATTTTTACGTTTTGAATAGAGTTTTTTATTCGATGAATTCAATGCAGCTTATATTTACATCTGAAAAACTTCGGTCAAGACCACATTGCGTGTAAACTGACGACCATCCCTCAATAGATCTCCTTGCTGTGAATTAGGTTCGATGTGAACTTTTACCTGATTCCCTAATCCCTGATTCCGAGATCGTGACAAAGCAACGTATAGTTGCCCATGCGAAAATACGGTCGACTGAAGATCAATTTTCCCACATGATCAAATGTCTGTCCTTGCGATTTATTGATAGTAACAGCATATGCTGGTATGATTGGAAATTGCCGTCGACGTAGAATAAACGGTAATGTAGAGTCACTTTGTGCCAAATCTATTCTTGGGATCATCACAACGTCTCCGCGATTACACTCCGAGATAATTCTCGCAGTAATTGTGCATCTATCGAGTTTCTCAATAACCATTCTTGTTCCATTGCAAAGCCCTTTTCGCGGATTCAAGTTTCGTAACAGCATGACGATCACTCCCTTCTTCAGTACCTCTGACAATTGAATAGTGATAATGCGAAATCCAGAATGTAAATAATTTTACTCAAAATTGAGTTATTGCGTTGAACTACCAGGTTGTGTTGGTTTTACACAGAAAAAACAATTGCCAAAGTTTTGAGATATAAATACCTAGAATGTGCGCATGGGAGGAAAAATATGCATTTTTTTTAATTATAATTAATTATACCGAAAATTGAGCAAGCGTTTGAAATTTGTACTCAAATTTAGGGTAGTTTTCTCTCTTTTCTTCACGACATGTTGACAAAAAATAGAGCAAGCCGCACTCAACCCACCGGGATGTTTGGTGCAATGACTCAAATTTGAGTAAAATTATACACTCTCGATTTTGCGTTCAAAATTTGTTTTAGTTTTGGGTAAAGTTTATTACCGAGAGAGTAAACATTTTTCACGGGGTGTAAATGTAGACTACCCAGCGCGATGTTCACTTTACCCACATTGGCCTTACAACCATAGAGGTGGGTGAAAAGGGTGAAAACAACTCAAATTTGGGTAGATTTATGGTTCCGTGTAAAGAGCATCGGAGTGAAGTTGGCTGCGATGAGGATGGTGACCGACACGAAATGTCAAAATTTAACAACAAAGCATCCTCCAAGTCAGCTCGATCTTCTCGGCACAGACAAACAGATATGACACTCAATACAGTTTCCATCGTTTACTGATTTTAGTGGTTGAATTAAAAATCAGTAGATTGACGATAGGCCACGGCGGCGCTCATGTCGTATTTGACATGTGGGCCCGCTTGTCGAACGACGGCTTTTTTTTATTGTTGTCTGTGTTATTTCCAGCAACTGCTGCATTCGGTTGTCTAAGAGTGATAGATTCTTTTCTGCATTAAAAAAAAATCAAAATGTTCAACGTCTGTTGTCTGTGATTTTTTTTCATCAAATGCTGTGTCTGGTTGTCTAAGGTTGTCACTGGTTTTGTTTTCTGCATCTGATAGTAAAAAAGAATTGAAGTATCAAATATTTTATTTTTTGTGAGAATTTCCCCGCGTGCTGCGTCTGGTTGGCTAGTCACCGGACAGACAAACAGGGCTATTATATATATATGATAGTATTACTAATTTTAAGTCCAATAGATTGTCGAAAACATCCGTGACGAATTGAATCTGCTGACTTCAGTATTTTCTTCTTTCCGAGATCGCGAATGTGTTTTAAGTGTGTACAGTGAGTTTGTTAATCAAAATTTTAACAAACCACCAGACAGAAATAACCTCCGATACACCAGACAGAAATAACCACCGCTTGTTTGAATAATTGACATCGGGAAATCCTCTCGTCAAAGCGCTCCAACCCAGATGTTTTGGATTCTAAGTCGCGATAGAATATCATTCATGCTTTCAAAGTTTCTTTCCTCATAAATGCTTTCAACCGATGGTGATTCTCCCTAGTTAATCTCACCTTCCTGTTCAGAAACCTCAGAAGAGCCATTCTGCTGGAGCAGGGTCACTTTCAAAAGGCAGGATGAACATTTACACGATCTACAGGACTGGGGACGGTTCAAATGATTCAAAACAATCAACGAGATTTTTTGTAACTTTCGTAAGTTTCGAAGCTTTTCTCCAGTTTGTGTGATTACTTTTCGAGAAAGGATAATAGCAGTTATGGTTTCTATCACGCACCATTTTTTTTTGGGACCTAGCAAAGCAACACCATGCTGGAGTTGGTTGGGTTCGATTCCCGGTCTGGCCTAGGAATTTTTCGGTGAGGAAAATTTCTCGACTAGAATATCATACTAATGTAAAAATGTTACTTGGCATCGAGAGCTCTTGATTAATAACTGTGAAATTTTGAATTTGCGTCATATATTTTAAACTGCATAACTCGCTACAGAACATTAGCTATAATAGTTAGCTAATTCCAATGCTTACCAAATTTTATAAATGTATCTGATTCCATTTTTTCTTTGATGATGGTAACAAAATTAAAATCAGTGGTTGCGAACATAGTAAAAAATACGTTTTTCTGATAAAATTTAAAATGGCGGCCAAATTCAATATGGCAGCCAATTTTTTTTCATAAAGCTCTACTTTTTTTCTTTCTAGAAACATGCTGTTTACAAGAGGTTTTACAGCCAATTTAAGAGATATGGCATAATTAACAGGATCAGAATTGCGCAAAATCGATCTTTTTACAAAACTGTTTGACCCCCTGACGATTGAGGGGTCTCTCAAATCGAGTTGAGGAAAGTACCATTCTCATTTTTACACCAGTTTCGACCAATCAAGCCTAAAAATTCATTTTCAATAGACCTGGTTCGACAGACATGATCGACAGAACATCATGATCAATTTTCAAAGTATTTTCAAAGGTCTAAACTGATATAGTTAAGGTAAAAGAACAACAGCTAATGCCATTCCATCATTTCCATCGCATCAATCATACCACTGTTTTCTGTCACCAAAATTCCAATGGCATACCAAACACGACCAGATCACCCGACTTCTCATACCCACCGATCATCCTCATCATTAAAACAAACCCAAACCGAATCGGACCTGTTTCATTTGGCGCCAAGTTGTCTTTGGCGGCACCTGACCGCACCCTCGCCGTACTTGCGATTAATTGCCGCCGCCGAAAACCAGTTGTGTACCTAATCGACGCCCGAACACGTCACGACGTCACAAACGAGAAGGTGTTAATGAGCGCACCCGTTTTGGCAAAACTCGTAAAACCTACCGTCCGTCCGGAGAACCTACTATGTACTGCTGTGAGTTGACGGCAATCCACTGAGCCTGACTTGTTTATGGCAATTTTTGCACGCGTACCAACTAGGGTAGTTCTTGTAGGGGACGGCTTCCCCAAACGACCCGAAAAAAGTGAAAGATTACTGCTTTATGATTTTCGACACCTTCACATGCATGGCCATTGGTTTGAATTTTTATTTTTTCGCCGGACACATAAGGTCGGCTTTCGTTGGACCTTGGATGCTGCACACACGCACCGGCTGATTGACACCCAATTCATTAATGTTTTTCCGCGTGGTAACGATTCGATTCGCAGGTAAACTCGTTCTCGATCCCCATTGATTGTTCGGTGCCGGCTTGAGTGTCTCCGGGTGAGAGAATGTTGAGTACGGGGTGTCAAATCGTTTGGACTGCAAGTGTCATTGGGCCAACTGCTCGAAAGGATGTCCATTTCGATTATATAAACGTGGAATATGGAGCAGTAGGTTATCAGTTCAAGCACAGCATTTGCAAAGTTCACTTCAAGCCTTCAACGAATCTAGCAAAATGTTCCGACTTGTATGTTGAAATTGAGAATGGAGTCTTGAACAGAACTTTTCTACAATTTGATCTCGTCTCTTTTCAGTTGGTTGTCTCAGCTTTGCTGGCCACGAGCTTTGCCCGCAGTCTTTCGGAATCGGAAGCCACCGCCAGCATTCTGTCGTACAACAATGCTCTCCACGACGATGGCCACTACAACTGGGGATTCGAAACCAGCAACGGAATCGCATTCCACGAAGAAGGTCTCGGAGCTCATCAAGCCAACGGTGCTTACTCCTACACTGGTCCCGATGGCGTCCAGTACCGTGTGGTTTATGTCGCCGATGAGAATGGATTCCGCCCGGAGGGAGCTCATCTGCCAACTCCACCACCAACCCCGGAACATGTGCTGAAGTCCCTGGAGGAGATCCGTGCCAACCCACCAAAGGACCAGAAGGACTTCAGCATGGCAGCCTTGGATGCCACCATCGCCCGACTGAGACATTAAGTCAACCAAGTTATTTCGTCTAATTAACTCTTTCTAGTGCAATTGTTATTTACTGTAAGTAGCTGAAATGATCTTTTGGAATTGATTAAAACCTAAACAAAATACGAAAACTGTTTCCTCCGTTCCCACCGCCGGCCGACCTAATTCGGAAGAAAACTCGTGCCAACAGAATAATTGATCGCTCGCAATTATGAGCTCCGTGATCGGCAACATCATTAAGTCGTTCTCGTTCTCACAGAAGTCAATCAACCACAACGAACCGACTGACTGCTCACACACCTCAATAAGCTCCATTCGTGACGATTTCCAATCGCTGCTCCATGTTCGGGCTAATTAAGCGCACAGCACAGTTCCGGCATATTAGAAATGCATATTTTGGCATCCCTCAGTCGGTTCGCCCACGCATCGCGCTCGTTTCCAATATGCTCGAGAGGCATTAGGAGAAAGAATATTGACAGCTTTCAACTCGACAGCACCACACGTTTGGCCTGGGAGTTGTGGGAGTTATTATGTAAGTGGTTTAATGGGTTAAGATTGACTTGGGCGTGGAATCGAACGGGAGTGGATCGATCTTTGACTCGACTGACGTGCTTCGTGTCAGGAAGGATGGAGGAGAAGCGAAGAAATGGCAAAACGAAAAAAAATGCAAGAGGAGCATGGTTGGCGGATTGGTAGACCTCTGGTGGAATAGTAATGAAGCTTAAGCAACTCGATCGGGCTACTTCGCTTCCGTCGGTCGACGAAGTGAAATCTTGATCGATTCTGCCGTGCGCCTTTGGTTATACTCTCTGGGAATGAATACTCCGATTCAGGGATGCCAGATATTTTTTTCAATTATCTGCGACAAAAATTGAAATGTCTAAAAAGGTTTGTGATTTTTCTTTGCAAATAAGACTTTTTTCGACGAAAATACGTTGGGTAAATGCTCCTATAGTTGTGGTAGTACCAATAGTTGCGCTATCACAAATTAATTATGAATTTGATTGACTAGAATGGGTTTTCACTTACTATATATTGAATGATATGTTAATCAGAAACATCTACGCATGTTTTTCCAATGAACCGATAACGGAAAACACAGATTATTGAATTATTCTATACTTTAGAACCGTAGTCAAAATTAAAGTTCTCAATGGTGAAAAATTTATATTCGGCTTTGAAGTTTTTATCCGATAATTACAAAACCATTACAGATTCCTTTAATTACTATATCCATACGCACTAACTACTATGGGTAAAACTATTTAGAACATAAAATTTACTGATTATTGATGATAGTATTAATGAATATATGCCTCCACTATTGGAACACAAAACGCACTGCGATCCTGTAGTTGCGGTATTTCTTACTTCATATTGGCTGCACTGCATTCTCGCAGTGTCAAACTTGCTCGTCACTTCTTCAGCATTTGTTTACCACTTAATTGTGTACTGTTTGCATTCTTACTTTTCGCCCGGTTTTTGGCATAAGAAACTTGTGAATGTGAGTCAACTGATAATATAGTTATTAGCAGACTGGGGAATTGGAAAAGCGCTAAATGATGGATGGATGCCTCCAATTGTACGTTCGGAAGGTATTCTATCCCTTTCTTTTGAAGAAAGTGTGGGATTTACTGCTGCACCTTATCATCACTGTACCTTAAACCTGACTACCATCGTATTAGCAGTGGGTCTTTTACAGCTTGACAGTTGGCAGCAGTCGCTGCGAGTGTTTATTTGTTTTCCGTTTCCGATTACCTTTGTACGCGAAGTTTCATTGAATACACACGTTATTAGAAGTAGCTCCGACGTGTTATTTATTTTTCCAATCCGAGTATTCCTTTCTCTCCAGTTCTTGTTGTGTCCGCTTCGGTATCCGTGATCGGTTCGATCTCTGCGCTTTTCCACAGGTTATGGGCCCAGTTCGAGGAACGCGGAAAAAGTGAATACGGTCGAGAAAATTGTGAGAAACTCGCGGCTCTTTCGGTGTGACTTTTTTCTTTTGTGTGGTTCGATTCGCTGGTTGGCACGCGGTCTGTGCGGAAAATGCAAGATGGCTGAAAGTGCAAAAATCTCCTTCCCAAAGTTGAATGCGAGCAACTGGGGCTCGTGGAAGCAGCGGATGGAGTGGCTGCTAGAGCGAGAAGGCTTGTGGGAGGTGATTAGCGAGGCTAAACCCGAACCCGTCACCGAAGAGTGGAAGGTTATGGACAGAAAAGCCCGTGCGAATGTGGGGCTGTTTTTGGACGAAAGCCAGTTTAAGCTGGTGAAGAATGCTGAGTGTGCAAAGGAAATGTGGCGAGCTCTACGTGACCACCACGAAAAGGCGACAATGTCGACCATAGTGTACTTTCTTGGACAGTTGTGTACTGCGAATATGTCAGAGGGTGACGACATGGAAGTGCATCTGACGAAGATGGAAGAGCTTTTCGACAAGCTAGTGGCAGCTGGACAGAATATTGAAGAGCCTCTGCAGATCGCGATGATATTTCGCAGTGTTCCTCCGTCGTACCACAGCCTGGTACAGAGTCTGCAAAGCAGGGCAGATGAAGACTGGACGGTAGCGTTGGTCAAAACGCGTTTGCTCGATGAGTACCGTCAGCGGCAGCAACGAGTTTATTCGCTCGTCCAGGAAACGAGGGCGATGAAATTAGATGCAGCTAGTGATAAGAAGAATAAGATCTGCTTCTACTGTAAGGAAGTGGGCCACTTCAAAGCGGAGTGTAGGAAATGGTTGGCTCAGAAGAACACTGGTGGTTCCGGAAAGAAGAAAAGTGGAAAATCTAATAGTGACGGCCAAAAGGCCAAGCAAGCCAAAGAAATGAGCGGTGCTGTTTTTTTTTTGGCTAGTGGTGATGGCGGCGAAGGCTGGGTCATTGACAGCGGCGCTACCAGCCACATGACAAGTGATTCGAGTTTCTTTTCATCGTTGCAAACCGGTGTCAAATCGACGGTAACTCTCGCGGACGGTAATAAAACCAAGGCGAGTGGTGTTGGTGACGGAATTGTGTACGGCGAAGACGGCAGTGAAAATCGTGTCGAGATTACACTGCAAGACGTGCTCTATGTGCCTGGCCTTGACGGTGGTTTGATTTCTGTGAGCCGGATGGCTGCTAAAGGATTCAATGTGTGTTTCGGTAGCACAAAGTGTGACATTAAGAACTCGAATGGTGTGACTGTAGTGGTGGGGGACAAAATCGGCAGCCTTTATCGGCTTCGTAGGCAGCAGTGTTCACTGAAAGCAGCTGGTGAGCATAATGAATGGTGTCAACATACCTGGCATCGCCGGGTTGGCCATCGTGACCCGGCCGTACTGAAGAAAATGAAAGCTGAAGACCTGGTAAGTGGCTTTATATTTTCTGATTGTGGCGTCCAAATGACATGCGAATGCTGCCTAAAGGGAAAGCTAGCACGACAGCCTTTCCCTCCTTCAAAGGAACGAAAAGCAAAGCGCCCCCTTGATTTAATCCACACGGATCTGTGTGGGCCCATGGAAACAACCACCCCATCTGGCAATCGTTTCCTCATGACGATGATTGACGACTTCAGTCGTTTTACAGTCGTTTTCTTGTTGAGTCGCAAAAGTGAGGCTGCAGGCAAGATCAAGCAATATGTAAGGTGGGTTCAGAATTTGTTCGGTCGGAAGCCCCTCGTCATTCGTTCTGACGGAGGAGGCGAATACCAGAACCGGGAATTGCGTGAATTTTATGAGGCTGAAGGCATTAAAGCGCAGTTCACTACGCCCTACACGCCACAACAAAATGGTGTGGCAGAGCGCAAGAACAGATCCCTTCAAGAGATGGCGATCTGTATGCTAGATGATGCTGGCATGGAAAAGTTGTACTGGGGGGAGGCTGTACTTACAGCAGCGCACCTACAGAATCGGTTGCCCTCCAGAGTTATTAACAAAACTCCTTTCGAGCTGTGGTATAGCACCAAACCCGACTTGTCTCATCTGAAGGTGTTTGGGTGCAAGGCATACGTTCAGATCCCTGAATCAAAACGCTCCAAGCTCGACCACAAAGGGGTAAAGCTAACTTTTGTCGGATATTCCGATGAACATAAGGGATATCGGTTCTTGGATTCCTCAACAAACCGTGTGATTATTAGCAGGGACGCCAAGTTTATTGAGCTCGCAGATGGATCCGAGCAAATCAGCCCACTTGATACTGTGGTGTCTCCCGAGAGTCCCTGTAACAATATTGAGCTTTCTATTCAGAGTGGAGCTAGATCGAACGGTGCACCTGATGCGATCGAGTCTGAGGATGGTCAATCTTCAGAGGGATGGACAGATGCCGAAGATGAGGAGCCTGACCAAGAACCTGACCCACCTCAGGAGCTAGAATTGCGACGGGAAGAGCGGTGTACCAGAGGAGTGCTACCACGTCACCTGGACGATTTCGTGGTTGGCATTGCGGTTGAACCGGTACAGGAACCCAAGGACTATAGCGAAGCAATGCGCGTTGAGGCGTGGAAACAAGCGATGGATGCGGAGATGCAGTCGCACGCACAGAATGCCACATGGAAGCTTGCCAAATTGCCAGATGGGAGAAAGGTCGTCGGGTCACGATGGATTTACAAGCTCAAGCGGGATGAGCAAGGAAGGATCGTCAGGCACAAGGCAAGACTTGTGGCGCAAGGTTTCAGCCAGCGTTGGGGAGAGGACTACCTTGATGTTTTTGCACCGGTCACGAGACATGAAACACTGCGGGCAATGTTAGCGGTTGCATCGCAGAACAAAATGCAGCTCAGTCATTTCGATGTGCGGACCGCTTATCTACATGGAACAGTCGATGAAGATATCTACATGCGTCAACCTCCAGGCTACGTCATCAAGGGAAAGGAGGAGTACGTATGCAAGCTGATCAAGAGCATTTACGGTCTCAAGCAGTCGGCGCGCTGCTGGAACCGTACTCTCCATGCGGTTCTTGAGCAATTAGGTTTCAGGCAGTGTCAATCCGACAGCTGTCTTTACGTTCGCGGTGAAGGCGAGAACCGGGTATTACTACTGGTTTATGTGGATGATATGTTGGTAGGATGTCGGGACGCAGCTACTATTGTGATGGTGTTCGAGGCACTGGCAAAACGGTTGGACATAACGAACCTAGGATCAGTAAAGCATTTTTTGGGTTATGATGTCCGTTGCAACAAGGGCATTTACAGTGTGCAGCTAACTAGTTACATCGAGAAGGTTATCGAGAGGTTTGAACTTAAGGATTGCAAGCCGGTGAAGACTCCAATGGAACCGGGTTTTACGAAAGCAGATGTTGTTGGCAAGCCGTTTGAGGATTCAACCAAATATCGAAGCTTGATGGGAGCGTTGCTTTATGTAGCCGTAACTGCGAGACCAGATGTGGCTGTGAGCGTTTCAATTCTCGGACGACGAGTTAGCGCTCCAACGGATATGGACTGGAAAGCGGCTAAGCGTGTAGTTAAGTATCTCAAACAATCCAAAGAGATGAAACTTGTCTTCGGTCCAGGAGACGGTTGGAAGCTTACTGGTTATTCCGACGCGGACTGGGCCGGTGACCAGGAAAGCAGACGATCAACAACAGGCTTTGTGTTCCTCTTCGGTGGCGGTGCCATAGTCTGGGCTAGCCGTAAACAGTCCTGCGTCAGCTTATCGTCTATGGAAGCCGAGTACATCGCACTTAGTGATACTTGCCAAGAGCTGATCTGGTTACGACGATTGATGACTGATTTGGGAGAAGAGCCTACCAGTGCAACGACTATCTACGACGACAATCAAAGTTGCCTTAGCTTTGTGCAGGCGGAGCGGACAACCAAACGTTCCAAACACATTGACACAAAGCGTCATTTTATCAAGGATCAATGTGAACGCGGCGAGGTGAAGCTCCTGTATTGTCCATCGGAGGAGATAACGGCGGATGCGCTAACCAAGCCTCTTGGCGGGGTTAAGTTCCAGCAGCTACTGGGACAGTTTGGACTGACAAACGACAAGTGATGAATAAGGTCATCATTAAGGAGGAGTGTGGGATTTACTGCTGCACCTTATCATCACTGTACCTTAAACCTGACTACCATCGTATTAGCAGTGGGTCTTTTACAGCTTGACAGTTGGCAGCAGTCGCTGCGAGTGTTTATTTGTTTTCCGTTTCCGATTACCTTTGTACGCGAAGTTTCATTGAATACACACGTTATCAGAAGTAGCTCCGACGTGTTATTTATTTTTCCAATCCGAGTATTCCTTTCTCTCCAGTTCTTGTTGTGTCCGCTTCGGTATCCGTGATCGGTTCGATCTCTGCGCTTTTCCACAGAAAGGAGTCACCTTTCCGGTGATATATTTTGCCGATGGGCATTCGTCACACATGGCAGCAGATGTAGCTGATTTGTGCCTGGATTTAGGAATAATACTTGTAGTATTGTTTCCCAATACCACCAGGATCACGCAGCCTGCCGATGTGGCCATTTTTAAACCTCTAAAAAACGCCTGGAAGGCAGCAGTTTCTGGGTGGCGCGACAAGAATAACGGAGAAAATCTTACTGTAAATCACTTCGGTATGGTGTTGCAGGATGCTATGAAACGGGGAATCGTGACAAATAGCATTACAAATAGATTCAATGTTTGCGGTTTGCAACCATTCAACCCCGACAGCATTGACTATAGCAAGTGCATTGCAAAGTTGGCTGGATGTACGCCTCATACAAATACACCTCAGAAGCAAAGTGCTCACAATGTTATATCCTCCGCGTACGAAGAACCACAAATTTGTGAAACTAACAGGACGCATTCTCCATGGATGATGACTCTGTCATCATCCCCTGCAAGACTATTGAGCTTGCCTTGAAGGACATAGGAGATAAACGCTTGGAAAAGATAACGAGCATCGAAGAATTGAGCGATGAGAAAGTTGTAATCAGGAACATTAACGAAAAACTTATAAAGCCATTTCACTCCTCCCGATCAATAATCAAATTGAGTAATTTTGAAGCGAAGTATTCAATGTAAGTTAATTTTGAATTTTGTGTTAATTATTCTCAAGAACCAACATCGAATACCAATCTCTGGGCTACACCTCTGGAATTATTTGTCGATAACTTAGGTAGCACTGTACACCCTTCAGAATTTACATCAGGTAAATTAAAAACAATATTAATTATTTGATTTGCATACATCATGAACTTACATTATCAGGTGAGACGATGGTTGAGTATTGTTCATTCGACCAGCGACAAGAAATGCATTTGCAAACGCTTGGTGAACTGTACTCTCAGAATACTTCAGGGGCATCAAAGGAGTCACCGAACATAATCGGTACCCGGGGGCCAGAACAAAGGGAACTGGTATTGATGGACATAACTAACGAACAAGCAGGAGTGAAAAGGAAGATGAGCATATCAGGAGTCCTTAAATGTTCTGAAACTCCGAAAAGAAAACGTGACCATCGCAATTATAGACGAAAATTCTGTGCTTAGCTGGCGAACGATTGGATGAGATTCGCCAAATCGAAGAAGAGAAACAGAACGTCATTGAACAGAGAAAGGAAAAGGCTGAGAAGCGTGCCGAAATAAAAATGAAAAATGAACAACTGAGGGCAGAAACCCATGAATTGATAAAGAAGAAGGCTGAGAAACGTGCAGAGGAGAAAATTGGAACTGAGAAGTTAAAAGCAGTAATCCGTGAACGAAGGCTTAAGGAATCCGCCATCAGGAAACAGGAGCGTGTGAATTTGCGAAAGGAAAAGCGAGCAAATGCTACAGCAAATAAACGACAGTAAATTAAAAAAGTTAATTTGTTCAAGAACCTAAATCTTACTAGTGTTTCAAAAACTTCAATGCTTTGAACTATAATTTGCACAATACTGCACGAAATGATTCGATATACTTGACAAAATTTTAAAAAAAATATTCCTGATATTCCCCACACTAATTTGTCCTAATCACCTCTCACTCAAATCAGCCATTATTAAGCAAACCTAACTAATCGTATTTTGACTCAGATTGGAACATCAATAAAGGACGTATCATTTTTTGTTTTTTTTTTTTTAGTTTGCCCTCCCCCTTGTTTGTTATTTTACTGTACTTAATACACGGTGACATGTCTTGCACATAGGCTGATGCAAAAGTATTGACAGTTTGATAGAAATTGGGCATTACTTGACAAGCGAGTATGGATCTATCCTGTCGTTAAACGCATGCACTGAAAATTAATTTTCGTTTATATTACGAAATCAAAGGTAGGACTAACAAATCTATTCTTTGTTTTATATCTGCAATGAAACTGATTTATACTTTTTAAGAAGCTACCTTCGCATTTGATGCCACACGCACAACTGTCAATAGCACGAAGCATTTGTTGACACAGAAAAAAACATTATACGAAAACAATACAAAAAGCTACGAGTAATTTGTTACCAATAAAAAAGAAACGTTTCTCTGGTGGTTGCACGGACAGATCTACTTTATCGGCTCAAAATATAATTGAAAACAAAAGCGCAACCACGCCGAGACTTGTTCAGCGCTTTGTTTTCTAATGTTTCTGACATGGGGTTCGATCCTATATATTTAGGAAGAGCTGTTATTGAGTCCGTGGTTGATCACACTAAACCATGTGGACTCGTGAGAAGCAACCTAATTATTATACAATCGACAGCGCTTGCATTTCTACTTTGGGATAAATTAATGATTCCCGCCATCCCAGCAGCAACACCAACTTTTAAGAGTACGATCGAAGCGAAGCAGTGATTGGCTGGTCTTCACGAAATTCATGTTGTGCATTGTACAAAAAAGGTGTAATGATAGCATTTTGTTAGATGAAAAGCATCTTGAATGTTTCATACATTACACGAGACATTGGTTCTATGTACAAAAGCCATGTTTACGAAACGAGTGAAAGCTAATTTACAAAAATAACTTTTCAGTGTGACTGTCCCACGTTCCATACAGATGGCATTGGACATGGGACAGTTATGCGTATAATTTCAGTATATGTTGTATATAACGTCGGAAATACTGCATTGTACTGCTCATACATTAGTTTATTTTTATTAACCGCAACTATAGGAACACCCATATGCAGCTATAGGTACACTATCGCAACTATAGGAACAAAACCAAGCAAAAGGTTTTCAGCTAGTACATCCACTAAGAGGCTTTAATATACAAATTTTAAATTTTGAAACGATAAAAGAGCATTTATTTGACTAGAAAATATTAAAAATGTCATCAATGTTCATTTTATTTTGCTAAAAACATTGAAAACTCTAAACTTATTGTGCTTAGATTCTCCACTATTGGCTCATTTACCCTAATAAGAGAGCAAGTTACGTCACTTTCGCTGTACGTGTGATTATGATTATTGTATTTCTATAATCCATCATTAGAATATTTTTGTATCGTTATCAATACCATGCCCTCTTCTTTTTTCGGTAGTACAAAGAATACCCTGCTCATCAACAAGATCCTTTACTTGCCTCACCATATACATTGGTGCGTTAAACTCTCTTACGATTTTATTCACCGACCAAGACGTAGGCAGTACAGATAGCATTTTAATCTGTTCGCTTCTATCAGTTGTATGGTGATTGAACTTCTCCTTTAACTTTAACATAGTTATCTCGTCATACGCCTCCACTTTGCCAACATCTGCTAAATCTATTCCGAAGATATTTTTTTGCTTTGTGTTGGCGATAATCGCCTTGCCGTGTTCGAAGGTCTTTCTTCGCTAGTTTCAACTAGCCCCGAAAAGGTGTCACTCGCGGAGAATAGCCCAACGACCCACAAAAATGATCAAAGTGCCTTTTAACGGGAGGACTTTGCCGATTTCCCAATCGAGATCAAACGCGCACAAGTCTGGGAATGCCAACGTAAAATCCACTTGTTATCAAATGACCAGAAAGAATGCACTAAAACAAAATGTGTTGGAGATTCGATGTGTATTTCGATACTGACTATTTACAAAATTTTGAACTGTTCTTTATCTGCCTATTCTAGAGCAACCAGCGGCTACCATCGTAATCGGGATCAAATTCTCTCTCGCTCTCTACTCTCAGACAAAGACCATTCGTGTCATGTCGAACTGTGAACGTTAGACTAATTCAGCTTTCTTAAACTAAATATGGATATCTTCAACATTCCGGCCACCTTGGAACAGCCATGTTTTAAAAAATTAGTATTTACAAAACTTATGCTACTAGTGAAAAGTTATTTTTTAGGTTTTCTTCCAAAGGGAGGTAATTTCTACTGTAACACTCTCGGCGACGGAAGTAGAGCGATTCATGCAACGGCTCGCATGACTTCATTAGCAGTTGCTGTCTTCAGCGCTACTACACGGACACCATCTTTTCCCGGAAAGAGCTTAACAACCTTCCCCAGAGGCCAAGTTGCTGCTGGAACGTTGTCTTCCTTGATGATCACGATCGAACCTACTTCGATTGTGACTGGCGGATTGCAACCTTTAGTTGCACGAGCTTGCAGCTGTTGTAGGTACTCTGGGTACCAGCGAGACCAGATTTGTTGCAGATGTTTTTGTGATAAGTCCCAATGATTTAAACGGTTATCGGCATACAATTCCTAGAACACCAATTGAAAATTTGCTCTCTATCAGTAGAATCAGTCTTCAGCATACGGTAAACTCTGTTGAGATCATGTGAAGCCCCTTTGAAGGTAGTGGCGTTGTCGGAGTGGAGCTCGACTACCTTTCCTCGTCTGGCGATGAGACGACGAAGTGCAACTAGAACTGCAGGGATTGACAAATCGCTCACTAGCTCGATGTGTACCGCTCTGGTAGCAAAACAGACGAAGATTGCCACGTAAACCTTGGTAGGACCACGATTTCGCACTGCTGACTTCACGTAGAACGGTCCACACCGCACACAGAAAATGGACGCGTCGGTGAAACTCGTGAAACCGGCAGATCCGCTGTGCTAAACTGAACTACACTGAAAGTTAATTTTAGTTTATATTACAAAATCGAAGGTAAAACTCACAAATCCATTCGTTGTTTTCTGCAACGAAACTGATTTGTTCTTTTTATAAAGATACATTCGTAATTAATAGCACACGCGCAACTATCAAAAGCACGAAGCTTTTGTTGACACAGAAAGAACATTCGTACATTGTACGAAAACAATACAAAGAGCTACGAATATTTGGTCACAAATTAAAAAGAAACGTCCCTCTGGTTGTTGCAGGAAGGAGTGACAGATCTACTTTATCGACTCAAAATGTAATTGACATAAAGCGCAACCACGTGGAGTTGTCCAGGTTTTTTTTAATGTTTCTGGCATGGGGTTCGGACCTGAATATTTGGAATGTGCTGATTTTGAATCCGTGGTTGATCTCACTAGGCCATGCTGACTCGTGAGAACATGTTAGATAAATGTGCATGAAGTTATAGCTCTCGACAGCGCTTTAATTTTTATTTTGGGTTGAATAATTTATTCTCGCCCATACCAGCAGAAACACCATCATGTATTAGTACGATATAAAAAAGAAACAGCGATGGGCTGGTCATTACGAAGTTCATTTCGTGCATTTTACAAAAAGGTGTAATGATAGCATTTCACCAGATTAAAATCATTACGAATGTTTCATACAATATACGAGACATTTGTTCTATGTATAAAATCCATGTTCACGAAACGCATCAAAGTTACTTTACGAAAATAAATTTCCAGTGCAGCAACCAATAAGCAGTCCCAAAGCGTCTTAACGGCAGCCTATAAAGCAATTAAGTCACCTTAAATGCAACATAAATGCCGCTATTGGTCCAATATACGGCTAATTTTCTGCAGTGCTATGACAATGCTTCATTTATGCTATTTTGCATTCAAAATGCTTAATACAGACTACAAGCACAACTGATAGCATTCAACATGCTGATATAATGCTAATATAATGCTTGTAGCATCTGAAATGCAGCATTAAGGTTGATTTACTGCATATGCTAATGCTTATTGATTACCTGGGTATTGCTGCAAATTATCAGAGCAGCAATCACAGTGAATAAATTTTTAAGCTATTCTAAATAATAGCATGAAGCCTACAGCTACACAGTTAAAAAGAAACAATGAATTTTCTGCGTTATTTAATGCACATAAAGGGAAAGCTAGATTTGGCGGAAAATAATGGGATATTTCATGTAAATCAAAGCCAGATAACGCCTAAATCTAGCCTGTTGTATGAAAGATTGCAAACAACATCGTTGTTTACGCTCCTTTGGCTCGGAATTACATGAGCGGAAATTTTACGCGTTTGTTAAAATTAACTATTTTTTCTGTGTAGTCGAGCATACCAACATAATCACCATTGCCAGTTCAGCCGTTGTCCTTTCATCAAACCAACATTTAAATCCATTGTAGGACTGTCAAAAGATTTGTAAGGAGCAAATCATAGAATTTTCTAACATAACGATTGTTCCAGAAAGTAAAGGCACACCTTATTTTAACGGTCACTTTCAATATAATGAAATATTTCAACATGACATAGCATCAAAAAAGTGCTCAGTTTTGTGTTACCTATCAAAATGCGCGGTCTTACTCCGGAACAACGAAAAAGTATCGTGCACAAATGGTGCACTGTGAGCGGACTCTCCTTTAGAAAATTGGCCAAGGAAGAGAATGTAAGCGTAGGAGCGGTACGATCTGCGATTCGAAAATATAGAGAACAGTGTACGTTTGAAGATGCAACTCCATGCAAATCCAGTCCTGTTAGTCCGAATATCGATATCGGACATACGAAAACCAGCGACTTCCGTTCGGGATGTTGCGAAAAAACTAGGGACCTGGTCGAGTAACGTCATGCCAAAGAAAGACTTGGGCTAAAAACATACTGGAAGCAGAAATAAACCCAAAAGGAACCCAGAACAGGCCGCGTCTGTGAAATCACGGGCCCGCAAACTCTACGATTCATTATTGTGAAGAAATTCTGGGTGTATAATAATTGACTATGAAACGTATGTGAAACTGGATTACAAAACGCTTCCCGGACCACAATTCTATACTGTAAGCGAAGACAAAGACATCCCCGAAACGGAGAAGGCATTTTTTACCGAAAAATTCGGTAAGAAGGTTATGGTTTGACAGGCAATATACGAGTGTGGTAAAACATCTAGTCCGTACATCACAACGGAGACGATGGACACTCAGAAGTACGTCAAGGAATGTCTCCAGAAGCGATTATTGCCAATGATCAGGCAGCACAAAGGTCAAGTAGTGTTTTGACTGATTTGGCGTCAAGTCATTACGCAAAGGACACTTTTGAATGGTACAAAAGTCAAAATGTATGTTTCATGCCGAAAGACATGATGACGCCGAACTGCCCGGAGGCACGGCCAATCGAGACTTTTTGAGCTTTAACCAGAGTTTCGAAAAGTTTCGAAAATTCATAAAAACAGCGGACGACCTCCAAAAATTTAAAAAAGATTGGCCAAAAGTTGTCAAAATGGTGGGAAGTATCACTGTTCAGAAGCTAATGGGTCATGTTCGAGGAAAAGTAAGGAGTCTTGGCTTTGATTAAATATTTTGATTATACGAGACTAAAATATCATATATAACACAAATACAAATGTGATTTGCCAAATAAAATTATTAAAACTAAGAAAAACATGACTTTTTTAACTAGAAATTAGAAGAAGAATTAGTATCTTCCATTTAATTCCAACTACCTTTGCTTATCTTCGACAGATACGCGTATTTCGTCTACAATGTGCAGACTTCTTCAGTGTCTCGTACTAATAACTCGACTTAAATGGAAGATACTAATTCTTCTTCTAATTTCTAGTTACAGGTATTCCACTAAACAGCTCAAACCCTCTAGGATTCATGACTTTTTTGTTATCCTGAAAGTGTGCTTATACTTTCTGGAACAGTCTATACTAGCAAATAATCACAGGTGACGTAATAGATCGAGAGGCAATTTAGTTCTTTACACAATACCAATATGTAATGTAAATGTCGGTGCCCTGAGACCGACAGATGCAAACGTCTATTCATACATCATAGGCGTAGCAAGGAGGGGGCAGAGGCGTTGCCTTCCCCCTAGATTTAGATTGTATTTTCAGAGTTTTAATGTTTATTTATTACTTATTTTTAATGCCAAATTACACGACGTTGCGTCGATTTTGTGTGAAGTTTTAGCAAATATTCCGAAAATGTAAACATCGATGTAACTTTTTTTAAATAGTTAAGTCCAAACTTTTGATAAAAATCGTCTCCATTTAATCTCCATTTAATCAAACTTTCTAACCTAAAGTATCTACAAAAATATATTTTAACCAGTAATGTTAGCTGTTAGAGAAGCAATGATTGCTAGCTGAAAGTTGACAAAGCTATGCTCAATTCAATTTTCAATACTTGGAAATCATAAAACTGCATATTTAACCAATGACATAGGATAAGGGGATGTAATTTAAGCTTAGTTCCTTCATTCGGCCTATGTACCAAATGTGTCATTTGAATTGAAACCTTTATCAACAAAATTGCGTTGCTAACAAAATGATTGATTAATTTAGAAGCAATTCAGATATAAATAATCAATTTACTTTAATTTTCGATTTTCTTAACTTTTAAGACATCATGATTGCAGTGGTTAAGAGGGTTATAGAGTATTTTTATGCTTCCAGAAACCTTGGTCAACATGCTTTTGCACATTTGTTCTAGAAATTGTTAAGCGACACAAAATTCCTAATCCAAAGTTCGGATGCCGTGCTGCATCAAAGCCAGGACTTTTTGTTCACTTTTCAATCATAATCTAGCATGCAGTTATGAGCTAGTAAATTTATCATAATAGCTTAAGGTGTGGACCAGTGGGAATTGGAACAAAGACCATTGCGCATATTTCGGATATACATTAAGAAAATTGTATTCTGTTTTAACGAAAATGTTTGACTTTAGGTGAACTTTAAAGGGGAAATACAAGAAAAAAATTAATCATGTCGATTTCGAAGAAATATGCGGACATTTCTCGGAATGTGTTTCATCAACTGGCGTACATTATTCTCATCCATCGTTTTGGCAATCTTATTCCACTTGGTTCTCAATTCATTGATGCTTTTGACAACACTGCCATTCACCTCCAGCTTCCTCTTCATAATAGCCCAAAATCTCTCTATCGGTCTGAGCTGGGGACAGTTTGGAGGGTTGAGTTCTATCGGTATAAACTGAATCTCGTTGGATTCATACCACTGTAGCACTGTTTTAATGTAATGACAGCTTGCAAGATCTGGCTAAAGCAGGACAGGTTTATTGTGGGATCTGATGAATGGCAATATTCACTTTTGGAGACATTTTATTCTGTACAGCTACGTATTAAATGTCTTATCAGTGATGAAAACCTTGGTCTTCCTACCTCAGCTACTGATGCCTTGCCAAATCATGTATTTAAGTGCTAACTTATCTGCAAACACAAACTTGAATTTGGCAGAAATATCTTCCCGAGCCGTAGCCAAGTAAAATTATTGTCCCGGTAACTGTTTGGAATCGGCCTTAACATAGGTTTCATCATCCATGAGGAAACAGCCATTGAATTTAGTCAACACCTGATCATACAGTTTTTTGGCACGTATTCTGGCCAAATTGTTCTGCTTTTGATCCCTAATTGGTTGTCCACAGGTACGATGTGACTTGAAACCTTCCCAAAGACGAATCCCATTGGATTGCTTTACCACTTAGTAATCCATTTATGATATCTTAAATTTCTTCTCTACTTAGTTTTTCTGTTAGTTCTTCCTTATCTGGCCTAATTATATTTGGTTCTCCTTCCGCTAATTCTAGCTTTTCTACCCATTTTTTCATTGCTATCAGCGGTTTTTTTGTTTCCTTTCTTCTAGTGAACTTCTTCAAATATATATAAGATCTTTTAATTCGTTCCCCTACTTCGTAATCTTGTAATTCATTGAAGAATCTAGTGATTTCTAGTGATTTCATCATGATCTCTGATTGCTAATTGGTAATCATGCCTTCTCATGTTAATATTTTCCTTGAACCCTCTAGTGTTTAATCCTCTAGTTCTAGCTACTCTCATTCTTTTGCTTGCTTTTAGTAGTGATTCATTGGATCTTTCACCTTAACTAATGTTTTCCTAGCATTATGTTGTAATTTTTTCTGTGAATTTTTTGTACGTTTCTGGTATTTCTATATTATTTACATCAATTGGTTCATATTTTTGTAACTCGTTCTGAAAAGCTTCTCTAACTTCTGTTTGTCTTAGTACACTTGGTAACAACTGTTTTTTTTTTGCTTTTTTGTGGTTTGTTTTCTGTTTCCATTTTTTTTATGGGTGCTATTAACATTTTGTGGTCCGTTTGTATTGTTGTCCATTCTGCTCTGATGTATTTTACTGTGACCCTCGTGTTTTCTGCTAGTAATATATGGTCTATTTGAGATCTTTTGCTACCGTTTGCCCACGTATGTATTAAAGATTTATCAAATCGCATTGAGACTATGTTAATGTTGTGTAATTTTAAGAATATTTTCATGAATTCTCCGTTATCATTTTTTGTGTGTCCTATGTATTTTTCGAATCTCTCTATATCATTTTCATCTGAGTCTTCTTTTCCTTTTTGCGAGTTAAAATCCCCTAATATTATAATTGAATTCTTCCTTAGATGACCATTCACGTATGGTCCTAACTTTGCAAAGAACGAGGTCACATTCACATTTGGGGCATGCACATTAGCTATTATCCATCTTTCTATTCCTTCTAGCTCAATGATCGCTGTCATTATGTTTTTATTTATATCCCTAACCGACCTTAGCCTACTCTCCCACCCCCCCCCCCCTATTCTGCTTAAGTATCGCCACTCCTCTCATGTTACTAGAAATTAGAAGATGAATTAGTATCTTCCATTTAACCCAACTACCTTTGCCTATCTTCTTCGACAGATACGCGTAGATTTCGTCTCTAGCACACGTGCAGACTTCTTCAGTGTCTCGTAACTAATAACTCGACTAGTACGAGACACTGAAGAAGTCTGCACATTGACAGACGAAATACGCGTATCTGTCGAAGACACAGCTGGGTAGTTGGAGTTAAATGGAAGATACTGAATTTCTTTCTTCTAGTTTCTGGTTACAGGTATTCCACTCAACAGCTCAAACCCTCTAGGATTCTCTCATGTTGCTACTTTTCCGTCTATCAGATAGCCACCATTAATAGTGTTGAGTATCCACCTTCACGCCCGCAATATTAACTTCTTGTAGAACAGCTGTGCTTCTACACCTGCTTCCTTCTGAGCTCTTCGTCTATCTCTCTCTTTTAGTTTGCTGACAGCAACCTCTTCCATTCAGGCTAGCCAGTTTGATGTGTATTGCGTCGTAATTTTCTTTTTCTGTTTGTCTGTGTCCGTACCCCGGTCTTCTGCTTTCTTTATTGTTCTTTCTCGTTCCATACCTGTTTTTTTTCTTCTCTTTACGTACTCTCTCTCTCTCTCTCGCTCTCTCTCTCTCTCTCTCTCTACATTGTCTATTTGTATATTTGCGCTGAATATTCTTGCTTCTTCCTTTTCTCTGTATACTCTAACATCCACCCCAATTATGTTTGCTATCACACTCCATACTTCCTGGCTTGGAATAATCCCCTTTCTTTGCACATCTAGTGATTTCCTAATCTCTGCTTCCAATGCTATGGTTAGCTCATCAAACTCTGCTGGTCCTGTCATAATACCGCTTGCCTGATGACATACTGACCACAACATACTTTCTGGTCTTTCCACTATCCTCTTCGCTTTGATCCGTCCTCCTTTCACTCATATCCACAAATTGCTGTTATTTGTTTCTATTTCCTCACTTTCATTCCTTCCTTTACTCCCTTTCTCCTGGTTCCTTTGCTCGGTCTTCCATTCCTTAGTGACTGGTTCCTTGATATTAACACTTGCGTCTTCATTGCCTTCTTTGTGAACCATACACTATAAATAGTAGAACGAAAAACGGAACATGAATGGAAGAGAAAGTAATCAAAGAGAGTCTCTCAATGTTAGATTCGCCCTAATGAAAAAATACCCTAGATTTATTCAATGAAATGTTCTCACTATTCTCATTACATGCTCATTTCAGCCAATAGTGTCCATATTTTAAATATTTTTCCAGAGAAATGGCAAAGCTCTTCAAATATCCGGGGGACTACAAGAATTCTATTTATGTCTTTGTTCGTAATTTCGTTTCTTTTCAGGCAATTTATTTCTACCAAATTTTGAAGATCATATCTAATATCCTGATTTGTTTTGTCTATTTTGTTTTTTTTGTTTTTTTTTTCATTATGCTTATCTTTTTTCACTCACAATTCATTTTTTTTCTCTCACAATGCATGGAAGCTAATGGGAAAACGAGGCCTGCTAGTGAAAGTGGTGGCATGCTATACCAACTAGTATGCACGAACGCGTAGGCTGCTTAGGTTTTCACTCAGCTTAAGTTCAGATTGGCGGGTTGTTGCCTACCAGGGTTGGGGCTGATCAATAACAACAACTTTTTCTATTTCTTTTCAGCACAAACGATTGGGTATGATGAAGTGTTGGGTTTGGATGGTTAAGGGGAATGCTTGAGAGAAAATTTATTGTTGGCCAATGCAGAGCACCTTCTACGTTTTCATTTGGTTATTGGAATAAATATGCAATTAGATAGATTTATGGAAAGTTATTAAAACTCTTAGTCCAAACGGTATAGGTGTGGACATTTTAATTGGTCCCATTCTGAAAAGTTTGTAATATTTTGAAGAATTTGGTTTGGAGTTTTCATATTATTATGGTCAATCGAGTGCAATACAAATTACTACAGACTAGCCATTATACACGCGGGTTTTCTCAAAGAAATAATATTTCAGTTAGGCATAGAGATGAATTAATTTACCAGAAACTGGACGGACACCTACGCCTACCCAGTGGAGAACCCGGATACGACCACCCACAGTGTGTCTAGAGTATCGCAGCACAAGCTGACACGTGCAACGGGAAGGATCAATAGATTGCATAGACCCGGCGGGGAGTAGTCTCCGTATACGCCTTAGTTGAAGGCACGATTTATGCACCTAACAATAACAATAAAATCAATGACTACCTCGTGGTGGTCTAATTAATTTTGGATTGGCTCAGTAGGTGGCATTAGCTGGTATGCAAAATGTTTGCATTAATTGGTTTCAACATGGATTATCTCGAAATCCTGGCCATATGGAAAGTTACTGTCTTGAGCAAAGTTGTTCATTAGGTCAAAGCCTTTCTGTTGGTGGATAGTGGTCCAGAATTAGCGCACTATGGCGCAATTGTACATAGGAATATCTTGTGCAAGCTATATCTCGAGATCCTGGCCATCTAGGAAGATGCCATCTTCGACAAAGTTGTACAAGTGGCCACCTTTGGAATCCAAAATGGTGGCTTCTGTTTCGGAAAAAGTGAAATATTGTCAAATACCTTGCATTATCGATAGTTTTAGACCGGAAACGGCGTACAATGGCAGGAAAGCGATGTCTGATGCCATTTTGGATCCGATTACTTCTGATTTTGGATAATGTAAAATACCCTGCAATATGGATATTTTTGAAACGCAGGCGGCATATGGGTGGATGCTGCAACAATTGGTAGACCCAAGTCTCATCCATAGTGATGAATTGATGCCGAAAATCCCTTTTATCCCTTGTAAATTGATGAAAATTTAGCTCAGAAAGCCGCATTTGAACTTTTTTTTGTTGCATTATCAGCAAATTCGGGTTCCATTGTGCACATAGTTATTTTAAACCCAAAACTCCAGCAGCAGTATCACATCCATAGTCGATCGATAATCTTCCAAAACCATATCCTGTATTTTTGCTATGATTTCTGGTGTTGATGCACTTTTTGAACGTCCTGAGCGTGTATCGTCTTCAACGCTTGTTCGACCACGTTTATACTCCAAAACCCATCGGCGAATGGTTGAAAATAGAGGAGAAGACTACTTTAAGGGGGGATATACAACGAAAAAAAAAACTCATTTTTGAAAATTATTTTTTAAAGGGAAGTTTTTACTCAAATCAATCGAAACTTTTTTACAATTGTAAGTGTATCCCTGTTGTGTAAAAAAATATTTTTTTTAAAGTTTTTTCAGCACTATTTTTTTTTCAACACCATTGGCCGATAGAGTGCGTTGAAAAAGTCGTTATATTTTGCTTGTGCCGGCTCTCCTAGTCGCAGTTTTGATCTGAAACCTGTTAACCCAAAAAGAATACATTAATTACATTTACAATTAGTAGGTGAGTTGAAAAATAAAGTAAAAAAAAATTGAACTTTTGGCGTAATTTCTTTGAAAAAATCCAAAAAAATTTCGCCATATTATCACTTTTTTTCATATAGAAAGTAATACTATAATAAAGAAATCCTAAAAGTTTCAGTTTAATCGAATAATTTGTTTTCGAGTTATCACCGGCATAAACTCCGAAAGTGCTGTTTTGAGAAAAACGCGTTGAAAGTCTTAATTACACTAGTCGGCAGAATCGGAACTTTTTACGCTTCCGTCGGCATTTCTGGTTGGATTTTATAGATTTTGCTACGCTGAATCCAAATATGGGCTCAGCAATGCTGTAACACGTCCAGTTTTTGAGAAAAATGTGATTTAAACTCACAAAAACACGTACTTCCGTAGTAATATGATCTACCTAAGCAACAACCAGAATATTGGCTCTGCCCTTTGCAAGTTGGACTTGGATTTTATGAAATGGACCTCTTTGAATCCATTCGTGAACACAGATTTTTCGTAACACGTAAGATTGATGAAATAAAGCGGGTTTTCATTCACAAAATTTCGAATTTTCATGAAAATCAAGATTTTCTATTTTGAAAACCTGAATTTCAGCTCCACCTCCCTGAATTCATTCGCGAACACGGATTTTTCGTAACACGTAAGGTTGATGTAAAAACCGGGTTTACATTCACAAAATTACGAGTTTACATGAAAATCAAGACCCGTCCATTAATTACGTCGCTCAAAAATACAGATTTTTAACCCCCTCCGTTCTTTATCACATTTTTTGTATGGATTTTTGAAAAAAATTGTATGCATCGTAACTTTTTAACCACCCCCCCCCCCCACCTCCCTCTCAAAGCATAACGTAATTTATGAACGATCCCTTTAGCTGTGCCTCTTTGAGTATATTGAGTATATTGATGTTGCTTCTTACAGCAGTTTGGGAACTGAAGACCTTCAAAGTCCATTCATTAATTCAAAAGTCAGCTGCACAGAGGCCTTCAGAAACGCCTCATTAAATACTCTATTCAGCAGTGCCGTATTTTTAAGTTAGGATAGGAGTGAGCAAGACAGCATTAAAACACGCAAACACTCAAAAAACAAAAGAATAGACAGAGACAAAAGACTCTGTGTTAGTCACTATTGCTCGAGAGAATAAGGGAAAGATACGTTAAAAAAGAAAGCAAGAATCCTCAAGCACGCAGCTTAATGCGGCATTTTATAGAGCTTTTTGACGTTTAATTTGCGCACACTACTGCAATATTTGAATCAAAGCAGTGCGAGGGAGAAGTCAACGAAGTTGTGGGAAACCAAACCGTGCATTAATCCCCGCATGTTAGACAAAGAAAGACGATTAAATGTCGAAAAGGTCTATTGGCGTATTTGCGGCACAAAATTTGTGTCATTGTTGCTGTCTTGCTTTGGCGTCAATAAATGCTCATGTTGACTCTCTTCAGCCTTGCACAATCTTTTTTTATTCATTCAAAGCTAGCTATTTGAGTGTTACGGACGCGTTTTTTCATTTTTGTAAAAATGTCGCGAATTTGTCTGAACGATCCGCAAATATTTTGTTGCATTCGTGGAGACGTGATATTGAAGGAACAGAGAAAGGGGTTTACACCTTTGTTGGAGACAGCATATCAGCTGTATTTTGACAAGGAGCTTCCAAATCGTGAGTTTCCATGGGTTCCAACATACTCCTGTTGCTCATGCTATCGAACATTGCTTGGTTGGAAGAAAGGTAGGGGAGAACAGTACAAAATGCACTGGTGGGGTAAAATGACCCACTCAATAAATATGCTCGAATCTTTAAAACTATAGATTTAATCGAATTATATTTTATCCAATTTGAAATAAAACAGCATAACTCATAATTTGGTTGTAGGCTAAGGCACTATATACACCAAATATGATCAAAATTGAAGAAATTGTCCCGACTGTTACTCACATGTAAATAATAGTGTTATTCAAATAAGCTTTTAACAAGCGTTAATATCCATGGTTTATAATAAATCCACTTCACATATATCGCACACAACAAAACATCAAGATAGTGTCAAAACTTCACTATAATTCCACGTATTTTCAGAATATTTAGACAAAAGCATGCGAAACTAAAACTGGGGCAGAACGCACTGTGTCGTTATGTATACGTCTACACGCTAAGAAAAAATTACTCAGTGGAGCGGTTAAATGTATTGAAGCCAATGTTGGGTATACAAAACTTACTTCTGGTAAAATTCTACTCAAAAGTAAGTAATTTGAACCCAATGGTAGATAAACACAAATAAACCCAACGTGCTACCCACATTTAACTGCTCCTTTGGGTACTTTTTTTAAGCGTGTATATAATGAGGAGTTGGCAACAATTCACAACGTTTTGCGTAACGTCTTTATTCTATAGCCATTGGCTGCTTGAAAACCAAACAGAGCTAAGAGGACGTGGCGATATGTTGCAACTTTACACCTCTAATGAGTTACTTTTTATAGCTGTGTTTTAACATTTTACTAGCGGTGCATGCTATCCCATTAATGTGGTGCATAATGTACCAGTGCACTATGGTACGAATGGACAAATTTCGCGACAAAAATCGATAACTCGAAAACCATTAACTTTTTATGTATGAAAATGTTAATATTTTTATATTGATCCATCTCCTTTTTTTCATAAAATAATATATCACAGACAAACAGACATAACATATCGAACACTTGACACTACATATCATCGTCACTAACACACCTGCGCGTTCTGTTCAGCACACTGTGATGGATGATTAAGGAGTGTATCGAAAAGTAGTTATAAACTTCCAAATAATAAAATAGGCATGAAAACATGGTTAAAATTAACATACTATTTCAGTTTATTATAGCTTAACATGTTTACAAAAGATCCAAACGGAAAAACTAGTCATCATGTTCATTTCTGTAGAATGCCCGTACCTTTGATTTGACACCTGCCATCAAATTCTGCACAGTGACCTTTGTGCACTTCCTGGATGCCGCTGCCCAATTTTTCTTAAAATCGGTCATGTTTTGGGACACTGTACCATCCTTCTTAAATATACGCTTGACTATTGCCCAATAGCGTTCGATCGGTCGCAACTGGGGACAGTTTGGTGGGTTGATGTCTTTTTCTACGAACTTGATGTTATTCTCCGTCAGCCACTGTAGAGTGGATTTGGCGTAATGTGCCGATGCCAAATCTGGCCAGAAGAGAGGAGGGACTGGTGCTTTCTATACAATGGTAGCAACCTGTTCTTCAAACATTCCTTTTGATTAATCTCAGCATTTATAGTTCCTTTTGTATAGAAAATTGAAGAACGCAAGCCACATGTGCAAATAGCTTGCCAAATGAGCACCTTCTGACCGAATTTCTCCATCGCAACAGTCGTATCTGCGGTTGGCACACGTTCCCCAACAGATTTAGTATAAAACTGCGGCCCCGGTAGCGTTCTTGAATCTTCTTTAACGTATGTTTCGTCATCCATCAAAATGCACTGGTCGACATTGTCCAAAATGCAGCTGTACAGCTTTCGAGCCCTGGTTTTGGCACGAGACTTTTGTTCCGGAGTTTGTTTGGGCACTTTCTGCTTTTTGTACGTCTTCAAGTCATTCCTGCGCTTGATTCGTTGAATCATTCCGATGCTGTTCCTGAACTTCTTGGCTAGATCGCGAGTAGAGGCAGATTTGTTCCGTTGAATATAATCCACAACTTTTTGGTCCAAATCGGGGTTGCTGGAGCCGGGTTTCCGGCCACTTCTTGGTAAATCCTTGAGGGAGCACTCCTTACCAAACTTTTCGATGATGCGTTTTACACTTGCCGGGTGAACATTTACTCTTTTCGCAATCTGGTTGTAAGTAACACCCTTTTCGGTGCACCAAGTGTGCAGAATTTTCTTTTTAGTCTCAAATTCAATTCGCGACATTTTGAATACAACTTTATCAACGGAAATGAATGAACCGAATAATCATTTTTGACATGTAAACAAAGCAAATGGCGCTTACACGCTAAAAATATATACAGTAGTTTATGCGTAGTAACGCATCGAATGTTTATAACTACTTTTCGATACACTCCTTAAGCTGAATAAATGGCGGTAGTGTGTTAACGTTAAACGTAAGAAAATCAAGTATACGCGCTATCTGTGGCGATATTACCAACTAAGAAACATTTGAAGTGGATGTTCAATGCGTAATCGATGAAAGAAACTGCAAGTGTTATGTATGTTTGTCTGTGTTAACACATTCACATTTGTTTACTTACATTTATTTACATCATTTTATGTACATTTTTCTTATTATATTTATGTCTTTACATATGCAAAGTTTCATTAAATTAAAATATCTACAATTCTGTACAAGCGAAAAAACCCTCTAAATCATATGAATAAAAAGTTGAAAATTTTATTATCAGTACATAAGGACCAACCTAGTCACCACCCAAATCAAAAGATAGATCCTATTTTTCAAATTAAATCTCCAGAAGACATCATCTGACTAAAGTTAATGGTTTTTGAGTTATCGATTTTTGTCGCGAAATTTGTTCATTCGTACCATAGTGCAGTGTTGTGGTGCGTCTTAACCCAATTTTAGGGTGCATATTGAGCAATAAAACGGGCGTTTTACCCTGAAGTCGTCTTGGCATCATATTGGAAAAGGTTTAAAATATCATGAAAAACCATCGTTTAGAATTAAAATCACATTTGATCTACAACGAAAACATCGTAATGCACCATACTCAATAACTTATTCCTATATTTCAGCTTCAATTACCTAGAAATTCACTATATTGCTTAAACGGTGCATTTTGTACCATCCTCCCCTACGCACAAAAGCTTACCTTTTGTCAAACCTATGGTGTGAACTAATCCAACCAATCACATGCGCGATTGTTACTTTTGTTTGCCAAAAATTCATGGATTTTCCAAAGCTTTGAAGCATAAAATCGAATACCAATCATGGCCAACATTGCACTCCGAAGCAATGCCAGTTCCAATATCTCCAAATATTGCTGGACGTGCTGATGAGTTGGATTCGAAACCAGGCGAATCTGAGAAAAGCTTTCAGGATGATCCAGATTGTTTACCTTCGGAGTCTGAGGAACTGCATGTTATAACCCAAGAGGAGCTGAACGATTTGATTCGAGATTTGGAGCTACCCAAGACCAAAGCGCAGCTGCTAGCTTCAAGGCTAAAGCAGTGGAATGTCCTGGAAAAAGATGTAAAGGTGTCATCTTATAGGAAGAGACATTCAGATAACATTGAGTATTTTTCGATGGACGGTGCTCTTGTCTTTTGCAACAACATCGAAGGTTTAATGGAAGAGCTACAGTTAGAGTATCACGCAACTGACTGGAGGCTCTTCATCGACGCTTCAAGCTAAAGCTTGAAGGCAGTGTTACTGCACAATGGAAATAAGTATTCTTCAGTGCCAGTTGCATTTGCAGCTCACATGAAGGAAACTTATGAGCACATGAAAACACTTTTGGAAAAGATCAAATATTCGGAACACCAGTGGAATCTCTGTGCAGACCTTAAGGTAGTGGCATTGCTCACTGGGCTTCAAGGAGGCTACACAAAGCATTTTTGTTTCCTCTGCGAATGGGACAGTCGTGCGAGGGATAAACATTTCCACCACCAGCATTGGCCAGCACGTACCGAGATGGTACCTGGGAAGAAAAATGTGTCAAATCTGCCTCTTGTCGACAGGGACAAAATTTTACTACCTCCGCTACATATTAAGCTTGGGTTGATCCAAAAATTTTGTCAAAAAGCTGGATATTCAAGGAGAACCATATTGTTTTTTGAGGAAAAAGTTTCCGAGATTGAGCGAAGCCAAGGTGAAAGAAGGAGTATTTGTTGGCCCTCAAATTACGAAAATCCTTAAAGGCGACAATTTTCAGCAAACTCTAAACGTGACAGAGTTACGAGCATGGAATGCGTTCCAAAAGGTTTGTGGTCACTTCTTGGGAAATGAAAAGTCTCCGGATTATGTACACATCGTTCAAGAGCTGGTTGATTCGTATGCTGCACTGGGATGCAATATGTCACTTAAATTGCACTTTTTGCATTCTCATCTGGACTTCTTCCCAGAGAATATGGGAGCCGTCTCAGATGAACATGGAGAACGATTTCATCAAGATATCGCACAGACTGAAAAGAACTTTGCTGGCAAATGGAGCCCAGCGATGCTAGCGGACTACTGCTGGATGCTACAAAGGCAAACACCTTTGGAGAACTATAAAAGGAAAAAGAAAACAAAGTGAATTTAAGTTGAAAAATAAAGAGAAAATTTCAACTAAATGACTGACTGACTGACTGACTGACTGACTGACTGACTGACTGACTGACCGATAGGAAATCTTGATTTTCATGAAAATTCGTAATTTTGTGAATGAAAACCCGCTTTATTTCATCAATCTTACGTGTTACGAAAATTCAGTGCTCACGAATGGATTCAGGGAGGTCCATTCCATAAAATCCAAGTCCAACTTGCAAAGGGCAGAGCCAATATTCTGGTTGTTGCTTAGGTAGATCATATTACTACGGAAGTACGTGTTTTTGTGAGTTTAAATCACATTTTTCTCAAAAACTGGACGTGTTACAGCATTTCTGAGCCCATATTTGGATTCAGCATAGCAAAATCTATAAAATATAACCAGAAATGCCGACGGGAGCGAAAAAAGTTCCGATTCTGCCGACTAGTGAAATTGATACACAATTACAGCAGTAACACCGAACAATTAACCAATAACTCCTGTGCAGATTTACGTCGATTGTTATTGTTTTGTTTAAAGGTTCGGTGGGTGGTAAATAGAGTGGTGATTGAGATGCTGAGTGAATCTGTCAGTTTTAAACTAGCAATAAGTTGTCTAGGCAGCACTAAAGGGTGCATTCGATAAAAATGGCACACACATATATACTCATCAGAATTAAACTGATTATCGGATTTTCTTGAAATTTTCAGGGAATGAAGAACTACTAATGAGTTTTGATTTACAACATTTGTTTTATTCAATTTCGTCTCCCATTCCGAATGCCCGCACCTTCCTTTTCACTCCACCCATCAAATTTTGTACAACCGATTTTCCCAGTGTTTTTGTTGTTTTTACCCAAATTTTCTTCAATTCTAGCTCTGTTTTTATAGTTTTGGGATGTTTGCGAAGTTCCGTTTTCATAATTGCCCAGAATTTTTCAATTGGACGAAGTTTCGGTGAATTTGGTGGGTTCATATCCTTTGGCACAAAATTGACTCCGTTGGCTCGGTACCACTCCAATACGTTTCGAGCGTAGTGGCAGGATGCTGGATCAGGCCAAAACAGAGTTGATCCTTTGTGCTTCTTAATGAATGGCAAGAGACGCTTCTTAAGGCACTCTTCCGTGTAAATCGCACCGTTTATTGTTCCGGAAGTGATGAAGGGAGCACTTATTTCACCACATCCGCAAATCGCCTGCCAGATTAGAAACTTCTTTGCAAATTTCGATAGTTTCTTCTTTCGAACATCCTCCGGAACATCGAACTTCCACTTGGCAACGAAATATTCTTGCCCAGGAAGTTGACGGAAGTCGGCCTTGACGTATGTTTCGTCATCCATCACGATGCAACCGGATTTGGTGAGCAGCTTCGTGTAAAGTTTCCGGGCGTGGGTTTTCGCAGTGATGTTTTGTTTTTCATTTCGGTTTGGGGCTTTTTGCACTTTGTAAACATGTAACCCAGCACGCTTCATGGTTTTCTGCACAAAACCGACTGACACCTTAGACTTTCTAGCGACATCTCGAATTGACATGTTTGGACGGTTCTTGAATTGTTGTACGACTTTCCTGGCCATTTTACTGTCCATTGGACCACTTTTACGACCACTCCCTTTCTTCCTTTGGACACTCAGACGCTCCTTGAAGGTTCTTATTACACGAGACACAGTTGTATTTGCAATTCCAAGCCTTTTAGCAATCCACCGGTGGGACGCCCCTGGATTTTGATTGTGAGTGCACAAAATTTTCTCACGGACAATTTCTTGTTTCGACGACATGACTGGAACTACTGAATGTATAACTATGAAACTTGGCAGATGTAAATAATACACTATGGATAAGATCTACTCAAATTTCGAGGCTTTTTACTCATACGATTCAAAAGTTAAAGAAGATTTTCTGTGTGCCATTTTTATCGAATACACCCTTTAGTATATAGCATCAGCCACGCCCTTTCGACAAATGGGTTTGCACAACACTATGTCTTACAAAAAAAGGTATATTTTCAATCCCCTTCCGATCTTAATTCAATGGATTAGCTACAGGTTCCAAAATGCATTACTTATTCTAATTTCATGTCCATCTATGCAGCCATAAAATAAACTGCGAGCTGATTCCTTTTTCTCCAAAGCATTTAGTAAACCAATAAAAACGACTTAAGTATCCAACATACTTTATATTTCAGTTTATGTTTGTATCGAGTTACTTAACAGTATTAACCACTAATTACTCTTGACATGCTAGATTATTGTTTTCAGGCAAATTAATCCAGTATTGTCGTTTCTCCTCCGGCATCAAAGGCAAAAGCTTTTTAATGATAGAAGACTTTCTATATTTTCTTATCCCACTGGCTTCTTTCTGATATTGAAGCTGCTCGGTCAAGTTGAAAGACAATATTTCAACATCTTTCATTTGTTTCTTTGTCAGTAGTCGCAATGTCTTCATAGTTTACGTTGTTTGTAATAGTTGTACGAGTACTGAATGTCATATGTTCCCCTGGAGAAGATGGTATGTTTGATGTTTGCCATCTTCGGTTTGTCCTTAAGCTTGGTTAGAACAGATTGCTTGAATTTTAAAGAACATTCAAAGAAATCTGACGGCTTCATTTCGAAAACCACTTAATGCCATCCCCTGAATTGTTTACACAGTTGACAAAATCTGGAAAATTGTGACCTTCTTTTCGAGGAACGTTTCTCGTCGTGCGCTCAACCGATGTATGAAATGAATCCGCTGACATATAAGTATGCCCAGGCTCAAGGTACTTCGAATTAATTTGAGTTTCAATCAAAGGCGAGTTGATGAGTAAAGTCAATAGCACTATCAAATCCCAATTTTTGTTTTGTTCTGAACAATTGTCCAGCCACAAAGTAACGACGTCTTTTGAGCCAAGAGAAGAGAAAAATTCATAAAAAACGCTGACAATGTGATAAGTTTTCCGTCCTGCAATCACATCGTTCCACAAAAAAGTTATAAACGGGTACATTTAGAGAGCCTCCAAAGGGAGCAAATGTTTCGTTGAATGCGACGATTCTTTTGCAAAAAATAACTTCTTGGAATGATTCCATTCTTGGAAGCTGGACCACCTACGGTCATAAAATAAGACATAATTAATTCACAACGACTGATACACATAAAAGGTTACCTTTTGAAGATCAACAGAGGAAACCGATTTGTTGATTTTCGCATTTGACCTATCGCTATCATATCTTATCTCGCCAAGCAAACGCTCGTGATCCTTCCAACTCAAACACAACCCGCATTGAACTTCGTTCGTTGTTGTACTCCCTGATCATTATCTTCAGCTTTAGCAGAGTGCCCTGTCTGCTCTTCATGAACGCGATGGACTTAACAACGTTCGCGCTCATCATGCCCCAGTTGGGTAAATTTTATATTCAGGTCTCTCAACACCTTACAGTAGAAACTGTAACTGCAACATTCTTGCTTTTTTTCGCCAACTGACGCTCTTTGAAAGAGTCGAACATTTTCTGGACTGATGAGTCCGATGGTAGATATCGTCAAAATCAAATGGGAGCTTTACTGGTTGAAACTTTTCGTTGGTATACGTGAAGCCAATCGGCGAGAGCCTAATAAACGACATTTTATTCAGAACACAGCAGCCTGGTTTTTACGCCAAACTATGAGAATAAACGTCCAAGAATATGCCTGTTTATTCGCATTAGTTGGCGTATGCGTTTTAAAGATGATAAAAAAATGAAATTATTCTAATTATCTTGCTGGCCCAGTTTTTTTAGTAAAACTTCATCAAATGGACAGAACATTTGTGCATGATTGTTGGTATACATTGCATTTCAGCTTAAACCCGGAAAAATGCGTTTAATCATCAATCATACCGATGGTGGTTACGTCAACTATGCATCCCAGTATAATAGATGGTAGTATCTCATCATCATCATCATCATCATCATCGTCATTTTGAAGTATCGAGTGCCTTGAATACAAGAAGCTGCAACGGAATCCATGCGCATATTATTGAATGTATGTATCTTTCATTTTCGGTTAGCAAATGGACATTTTACCAAATCTGAGCTAATCTGATTCATGCAGCGCTGTGTGCCATTTGGATAGTGCAATGATTTTACAGTTCAATATTTGTCATTATTTTATCATGAATCACAACATCATTGTATTTGATAATAAAGATTTATTGATTTTACTTCATAGTTTTATTACACATTACTTATTGTTTTTTTATGTTGATTTGTCTTTCTCTCCTTTTCAATTAGATCTTCCTTGTTTTCCTAACTATGCAGCAATAACTATTACGCCAGCAAAAATAGAAGGATTGCTGTTATAAAATCAGCTTTAAGCAGTAAATAGTGACCATGGCAATAGTAAATTAATATGTATAATTGTTAGTTTTGTTAAATTTCATTAAAATTAACGAACTTTTTCAGGATACCTCAAATCAAAATTTTGGTGAATTGCTGCTATCAGCGAAAAGGAACGAAAGCGTGATTAACCGTGGAACCACAGAATTATAACACTTCAACATTTTACAACATTTCTTGCATTTCAGGATCACCCGGCTGAAGATTATATATATACACTATTATACAAAAATTTCATGGGAATGGGAGAGACCATCAGGGCACCCGATTGATGCACTCTAGATGGGAAGAGTTGAAATTCCAACTCCTTATTTCTAACAGTTTGTGAAGAGAGGGCGGGCTCTCTTGCTCCTCATGTTAGAAGGCTTGATCTTTTGCTTCCATGATGAGGATACCATCAAAACAAGCTAGACATACCGGAACAGAGTATTAGTGTAAAAATAGGGTTAATAGTTTTCTTACGTACTATGTTTTGTCAATATTTGTTTAATTTCTACGTCCGCAACAGTGATGTGCAATAGAACTATTAGATCTCCTAATGTAAAAACAGAACATAATATGAATCCTAGAGGGTTTGAGCTGTTTAGTGGAAAACCTGTAACTAGAAATTAGAAGAAAAATTAGTATTTTCCATTTAACTCCAACTACCTTTGCTTATCTTGACAGATACGCGTATTTCTAACTAATAACTCGACTTGGAATTATTTGTACGAGACACTGAAGAAGTCTGCACATTGTAGACGAACTACGCGTATCTGTCGAAGATAAGCAAAGGTAGTTGGAATTAAATGGAGATTACTAATTTTTCTTCTAAATTAAAGATTAACAGCCAAACAAATCATCTCAGCATTGCAAATTCACGATTGATAATCTGTTACCATTAAAAGATATAGATATAAAGAGCGAACACGAAATTATTGCGACACATTCAACAGGGCATAACTTTTTTACCATTGGGTAAAAATCAACCAAATTTTGCACACTTTCTCATTGATGTGTATTGTTTACATTCTGTCAAACTCGAAGTCGTGTTTTTCGATTCAACGAAAATGGAGGTGAACCAACGCGAGTCGAGAGAACAAATTCTTTCCAAACACCTGGAATTTCCTGACCTGTCGCACCGGCAGTTGGGAACTATGTTGAACATTCACCATTCAACCGTCTCCAGAGTGTTGAAGCGGTTCCAGGAGCGGTTGACGACCACGGCAAAGAAGTTGGAAGAAAGCCGGGACCGGAGAACAAAAAGACGGAGGGAAAGGTGAAGCGGATGATTAAAGCAAATCCCTACGTCTCAAGCCGTGATTTGGCTAAAAAGATCGGCATGTCGCAGAGCTACGTCCAGAATGCAAAGAAGAGAGCTGGACTACATACATACAAGGTACAGAACTTTCCAAACCGCGATGAGCGGCAACAATTGACGGCTAAAACTCGGGCACGGAAGCTCTACGAGAAGATGCTGACAAAATATGGCTGCTGTGTGATGGACGACGAAACTTATGTAAAAGCCGATTTTAAGCAAATTCCGGGGTCGGAGTTTTTCATCGGCAAGAGCAAGTTCTATGTGGACGACAAATTTAAGAAGAAGAAAATGTCGAAATTCGCCTCCAAATATCTCATTTGGCAGGCCATCTACTCTTGCGGACTGAGGAGTGAGCCTTTCGTGACAAAGGGCACAGTAAATGGCGAGATCTACAAATCTGAGTGTCTCGAGAAGTGCCTTTTGCCGTTCTTGCAGCAGCACGACAAAGCTCCGCTATTTTGGCCAGATTTGGCATCATGCCGCTATTCTAAAAGTGTCCTGGAGTGGCATGAGGCCAATTCTGTCCATTTTGTTCCAAAGGACATGAATCCGCCAAACTGTCCGGAGCTGCGCCCGGTGGAGCAGTACTGGACAATGATGAAGCGGGAACTTCGGAAGAGCAAGAAGACAGTCAAAGACGAGAAGGACATGTTAAGAAAATGGAAAAAGAACTGAGAGACTGGTACCGGATGAAACTGTAAAGACTTTGATGGAGGGCATCAAGCGAAAATGCGTTCAATTTTACACTCAAGGCTCCATCGATTAATTTTTCTTTTGATTTTTGAAGTAAATATATGTATAAAACTACCCTAAAATTTTGGTTTGATTCTAAACATTATAAGAAAATTGGCATGACATTTTCGGTGTCGCAATAATTTCGTGTTCGCCCTTTATAAAGATATCTACAAACTATAATTTAGAAGAAAAATTAGTAATCTCCATTTAATTCCAACTACCTTTGCTTATCTTCGACAGATACGCGTATTTCGTCTACAATGTGCAGACTTCTTCAGTGTCTCGTACTAATAACTCGAGTCGAGTTATTAGTACGAGACACTGAAGAAGTCTGCACATTGTAGACGAAATACGCGTATCTGTCGAAGATAAGCAAAGGTAGTTGGAATTAAATGGAGATTACTAATTTTTCTTCTAAATTATAGTTACAAGTATTCCACTAAACAGCTCAAACCCTCTAGGATTCATATCTACAAACTTTTTGGATGACCAGAATCTCAAGATGCAGCTCACACAGGAAGTTCATTTCCACCAACTGGAAGATCTTGATGACTGAACAAATTTTGCTGAAGGCAGTAACTTTCTATTTATCCAAAATCACGAGATATTCCTCGTTAGATGATATGAAATAACAATGGATTATCGGCTCCGTAAAGCTAACGCGGTTGAGTCGCCCAAGTGATGGCCACATTGAAAAAACTAGTACATATTTTTGGATGTGGGTCAAGACTTCATTCGTGTGGTGTCTCGCCTCATGTCTATCGCTATTCTTTAAACGCTCATTTGTTCCGGCTGGGAGACAGAAATCTCTGTTAATGTGGACAAAATTATCAAAACGCAGATCACGTACTTTGATCTCGTTGCTGACCATTGTGGAGTCAGGTCAGAGCTTTAGAATTATCCTCGAGTTCGAGGTAGACAACCTTAAGTTCCGGTTCGAGATACTTTTATTTACGTGATCTGCAATTTATGAAACTCGTCAGTGTGTATTATCAAATGTTTATTATGTCAATGTTAATTATGCATCTCATGCTTAAAATTCTCTCTTCCCTTTTAGCATCCACAAAAAAAGAAGAATTCTCACTAGCCTAGAGTTGACCGCAAGCTACCGCAAGATGCTTACTCTTATTTATGTTTTGGAGATATTCGGAATAATTGAACATACTTAGAAGCAGGGGTGCCATAAAGTCAGATTTATCTGGCACTGCCAGACTTTTTATCGACAAAAAGACAAAAAGAGAAACCCTGAATAATGCCAGACTTTTTGAAAATAGAACTGATTAAAAAAAACGTCGTTCAATCCCACTCCACTAAAGCGTTAATTGATTTCCGTGACTGCTTATTTTATGTCTACGCTTTTCATGTGTTCATTTTATTTTCAATGGCTTTTCACAAATTAATGAACCTTGATGTATAAGTGTGAACAATCCTTACCCATTACGTTTTCACGCGGTTTTGACGTTTATTTTGTTGATTCGTTTGCGCCCTCATGTCGCTTAGTCATATTGAAGCTGGATTCCGCAAAATAACAAGCGCATCTATGTCGTGTGTAGTTCTTGTCCACTGAAAACGATTCGGAGCTATTTTGCGCGAATATTTAGTCCGTCAAATTTTTGGTCAAATAATGATGAAGTTTTTGGCATTGGTCTAATAATGTCACGACTGAATGTTACTGAAGTATGCAAGTATACTTATTTTGGGACAACAAATGTAAAGGGCCAATCAACAGATGTTAAACCTCTTGGACCCTTTTCAATTGTTAGTCCAGATTTTTACATTTCCGTGTATTGCCAGATTTTGGCAAATTTTTTTATTTGTGACATGCCAGATATTTTTCAAAAACTAATGGCAACCCTGCTTAGAAGTCATCAATTTTACACGAAGCGTATTTCATCTGCGTCAGAAATCGAAGAACTTTCATACAGATTGCATGTAAAATTATGTCTCCCGAATCCGAAACATTTGACAAAAGGTGTGGTTGATTGTATATATTTTCTGGTATGTTTCAACAAATTCTTAATTTATAAAGGACACTTGCACTTGTCTCAGAGCACAGAAATTTGCATAAGATCTCGGTAGTGTGCACATTGAAAAAGTAATCATCGCTCTGTTAAGTTGATTAGATTGAATCTATACAAATAAAGATATTCGTTATTATGGAAAACCATTTTAAATCAATCGGAAATATCAATTCATTGACGGCGGTAGTTGTTGGAAGTGAGCTTCCTTTATTCGTTTCGAATGACGCGGTCCAATTAGATCATTTTTTTTTATGATCAGCCGGCAGAGCAGCCAAATAACATCCAAGTGAGGCAAACCAACGGTGGTCCACAAATAAGATCGCGACAAATTTTTACCGTAGATGATATTGCAGCCTTGAACTTCAATGCCAATCAAGATGACGACGAAGACGATGGCGACGACGTCCGATGCTCGAATCTAATTAGTATACGTAGCGCGCTGCTCGCGTTTATATCAAATTTTATTTCATTATTGTTCTGTATCATCTGGGATGACAGCCTGATGGTTCTCGGCTATTGCACCCTTCCGTCGTCGCTGGCGGTGGTCGGTGGCTTATAGGAAGAGTCAATATTTACCGCGGGCATATTTGGCCGGCTAGGAGATGATTAAGTAATGAAAAGAACCCGAAAGTGAAGGCGTGTGAGAACCGGAACAGATTTATTGCGTGAATTTTGGGGGGAATCTGAGTTTTACGGTTTAGATCCGGCTTGGATGAGGCAGTTTATGAGACAATTCCGAAACATGACTAATCATTAGAACACATTTAACTACGTCTGATTTGCGTGGTTCAATTACCAATTCCATAATTTTAACTAAAACAAAAGAAGTGTGACTCAATGTGCTCAGCTCTCAGGTGAAGAATTTTAATGCCAACAAATTGGATCGCTCGGTTGTAGGCCTGAATTCAACGAGGGATGGAACATTCCAATTAAGCTCATGAATAATGCCATTTTCCAACGCCAACTATGGCCAACCTGCGTTCCCAATCAAGAATGACGGCTAAATTTCACGATCACTCGAATCAATTAAGTAATTCTCTAAAATGTTGATTGAAATTTATTGACAGCAGAATAGCAAAAAAAAGCAACAACAACGGTTCGAAAGGTTAAATGCTGCTTCCAACTAGTTCACCGAGACTCGCTTGTCAATGGCCAATAACTTATTTGCTTGAATCCGTTCCACTGCAAAGGTGGTAGATGAGCCAAACTTTCTCACACGTTGATTTTAACGACGCTTTGTCAAGCGTGAAGAACGACTTAATTCGCCGCAGTGTTAAGTGGTGACGCTTCCGCCTAGGAAATCCAAACTTTGATGCTTACAGAAAATGTTTGTTCTAAATTTTAAACTTCTTCCAATTCAAGTTCGAGCGAGAGGCCAACCGGATTCAGTTCGCGCCCTAAACAAACAACGGCTGGAAATCCAGTTCGAGATAATTTATGGATCCAAATCTGCTGCGAAAACAAAACCCGCCCGAAATCCCCGGATCTCCCTTCGAACTTGTTTGGAATTCAAAATTTGTCAATTTTACGACCGATTGTGAGAATTCGTTGAACCCCCGATCGATCACACGCCCATCGGGAACAAGCACGTGATGATGATGATGATGAAATGGAAAAACTGGCAGCAATGGGTCAAAATTTCTCAACTCAAATGCAGTTCGCTTTTGGATGATGACTTAGTATTTCTGTGTTGAAGATGAGATTCGAATTTATGATTTATCGGAGGCTAACGCGTGTCAGCTGTCTTCCAGTTGAAATGCAACCCGTTGACATACAATCAACTCGATAACAGCCATATGAGGAAAGAGACGATACAGTTTTTACAAG
This sequence comes from Aedes japonicus, assembly GCA_034211315.2. Taxonomy (NCBI): domain Eukaryota; kingdom Metazoa; phylum Arthropoda; class Insecta; order Diptera; family Culicidae; genus Aedes; species Aedes japonicus. The sequence continues at coordinate 81,946 of JASCZW010005574.1, forward strand.
CGTGTTGTGCATCAATTAACTTAATGTGATTTTGTTTTCTGACAAATAAAAACAAGCACAGTAGATTTCAACGATGGGATCGATGAGAAACCGTTGTTCTGCAGATGAGAAACATGTTGGTGGCGAACTTGACACACATGCTGACATGGAATACGTTTTTCGTTTGTTTTATTGCAGCTAAGATGATTTATGTTGTACGAAATGCATTTTCCTTGAAAATTAGTAGACATATTGCTTAAATTCATCTACTAGATGTGATATTTTTATTGGGAAGTACGTAAAGACGGACAATGCGAATAGAGGCACACTTATCGTAATCTAAACGTTAAATAATTTTGTGATCATGTAGTGATGAGACATATTTCATTAAAACGATGAAACTGTTGATATCAAAAATAAAAAAAAACAAACGAAAACTTCGCGAGTTCGCTAGTAGTAATAAATTTACGTCTGCAGAAAAATGCTTCAATAAAGGGTGTCAGATTGTGTCAAACATCAAATTGCATCACGGAAAAAACGCTGTAGAAAATTGCCTAGTTGACCGATCCTTTTCAAACTTTCAGACATTAAAACGTAATCCATTAGTAAGCTTTTGGTATTTTTATTTTATTCAAACTTAATTTCATAACCATACGGTCGCACCTTAAGCTTAACTCCACTTATTAGGTTCTGTACAACATAAGGCTGCAGCTTCTTCTGTACGGAAACCTACACAGATAAAAAGAAACACTGAATTTTCTGCGTTATCTAATGCACATAAAGGAAATGCCAGATTTGGCAAAAAATAATGGGATATTTCATGTAAATTTAAGCCAGATAACGCCTGAATCAAGCCTGTTGTATGAAAGATTGCAGACAATATCATTGTTTACGCTCCTTTGGCTTGGAATTACACGAGGGGAAATTTTACGCGCTTGTTAAAATTAATTATTTTTTTCTGTGTAGTTTTTCTTTATGTCTTTCTGAGATTTGACCTCCTTGTGATGCTTGAGTAGTGCCTGCTTCATAATATCCAAGTATTTTTCGAAAGGCAGGCTGGTAAAGTTCTGTCCAGTTAGAATCCGGAATCACTTATTGTGACCGCTGTAAGAATTCTTTTTCAGCGGTTTTTTCACTTAGGCACCCACTTTCTGTGGTATAAATTTCACTGTGTTTCGTGCAGTGAGTTAAAAAGTTATCCCAGATGGAAGCCGAGAGGAGAGAAAAAATTCAGCACACTGACGTAGACAATTAAGTGGCGGGCGGAGGGGTTTCGAAAAAGTCTACGTTTGTCTACGATGGGGGAGGGGGTAAAAAGGTCTACGTAGACTTTTGTCATATCCCCCATATACCAAAAGTCTACGTAGACCTTTTTTTCTCTCTTCAAATCGGGTATTCATACCTTCCACGCAGAAAAAAATACCGTCTTAATATACATATTCCAGAAAGGGGCAAGACAGCTTTCTAGTGAGTAACCTTTTTCTTCAAAGTTACTCAGAATTCATCAAATTTACACAGTCTATGATTTTCTTCTCCCCCCAAGATATAGAGTGGTGGGAATGCCAAAAACTGTGTGTAACTGTGTAACTCATATTTGATCACAAAACTCACGTTTGCTCAGAATGCATCAGTTTCCATCAACTTGTGTAATTTATAACTCGATTTGAAGTATTCTGGCAGCACTGGCTTGAATGTGACGGTTGAGGTGGTTGCGACGGTGGCAACCATAGCAACCAATGACAACAGAATGTTCACAGTCTGGGAAAATTCTGTTTTATCGTATCGTAAGAAGCTCTAATTTGAGGCGGAGTATTTGAAAGAGGAATTGGGCCAAGATTCCGGTAAGTAGGTTGTTTGATTTTTTTTCATTCTTTTTCTTGTAGGAAGACGAAAAACAGATGGAATGTGTTGGATATCTGGACCGTTCTCTGATTCCTCGCAGCGGCCAATAGCTCGAGGATGGTTGAAGGCTGGATGGGGCTGTGAATGGCACAATCAATCCCTTAGCAAGAAACAAGGGACACTTCTTTTAACTAAACAGTAACGCAGGACCGTACACTATAACGTACTACAAAAAACTAACTAAACCTAAGCTCAAATATACATATAAATTCCACACCCGAATTGCCTGTGGTAAATTTCATATCTGCACTCACGGTCATCTCATTCACCCGCTCAGCATCCGAACAGCCGTGCTTCTTATCACTATCCGATGATTAGACTGTATCAATGATTGACCGATCGAGAAGGAGAGTGGTGATATTTCCTGTAGTCGATAGTCGAGCAATCAGTAGAACAAAGCAAATACAAGAGCCAGGCAGACGGCTGCTTATGAGATCTGTTCGTGGGTCATTAAGGTGGTCCTTACAGGCACTATGTGGAATATTGAAAACTCCAGTTTTGCGATTGGTCGATCTGACTTGGTTTCTTTTGGAGGTGATCCTTTCGGCAGTCGACAAATGGCCCATATTCCCATTGTACGGATTGATTGACTCAGCCCATTCGACATTGGCTTCAACTGTGGTAAGCAATGCTAATGCAGTGACGCGTATTGGATTTGAGGGAACAGGATAAACATCGGATAGAGTCGTTTTGATGAAGATTGCGTATGTATGCGGACACTGATGCGGAGTACAGAAGCGAACGACCTGTAGATGATATCGTTTTGAGTTGCATGATTAAAGGGAGGGACTTGATGAAGGTACGACTAATTGATTTTCATAGGGGAAGTCGGCTTCAGGTGAACAAGGGGTGGGGCTGGAAATAAGCTGTGCTTGGGTTGGAGGACCAACACAAGTTGCATCCAAGCTAAAACAACGTTTCATCTAATCAAAAACAACAACGTTTTGATTAAGCAATTTTACTGTCAAAACCAAGCTTTACAAAAGGTAGGAATGTACAGTATCACAATATGAATCCAGTGAATAAGAGATGCTCATAATTGCTCAGAGTTACTCAGGATAGCTCAGTGTCTTGCCCCTAGTATTCCAGCTAAATCCAAACATAAAATTAAATTAAATTAAAATCCAAAAGGGAAATTGGGTTCACTTATTTTTAGATGGCAACGGGTCACCTCGCCAGATTATTCTATGTAAAAGTAAGTTTTCCCATATAAAATCCTATGTAAAATTAAAACCTCGAGGGCAAAAATATAGTTGCACCGATCGAGCTGAAATTTTGCACAGTTATTATAGAACCCAAAAAGCTCCCAAAAATGAATGGGGAGCAAAATATTTTTTTCATCCATATGTCCGTGTCCCACCCTAATATGCACGTCTGGCGAAAAAATCGTATACTATAAAATACTGGAGAGCTATTTTGTTTGAAAAATCGTTATCAAGTTGGGCAAGACGGACACTACAAGGTATAAAAAGACGGACAAGACGGTTTATAATGAGTTGTGATTGGCCCATCGTTTTTTCTTCCCTGATGCCTACAAAATACGTTCAGTAAGAAACCGGAACTCATGGAAAAACCAGCTGTTGAAACAGGATACGAAAGAGTGGAATGGCCGTGAAAACAGTAGCTCTGCGTTATGCTATTCCAAGAATGATACTCTGGAGATACCTCGGCTATATCTTTAATATCTCTTCAAGGCGTGTTCAATCACGAAGTGGATGATCGAGTGGAATTGCTTACTGAAGGCCGCAACTCCCGTTGTGCTGTAAACCTCCTTTTTGATCACCAGTCCCGAATGAAAGAGATAGGGCTTGACATCCTCTTCTCACTGATTGCAAGCCACAAGCGGACTTTCTTCTGGAACTTGCGTGGGAAATGTACTGCACGTTGCTGCTTACCTCCTTCCCAGTGGACGTGAAACCGCTGGTCCCCTACATTGCTTTCAAGCGTCAGGAACGGCCCATTTTTGATGATCACAACCACGTTGCGCTTCGCAAGGATGACATCCTTAACGAGCACCCTCAGCCGCTGTTTTTGACTATCTGGCCAACCCTCCGGCCCTAGGCGCGGAAGGATTTCGCCATCTTGCCTTCCGTGTTTCGCTTCAGCGCTTGGAACTTGTGCTCGATGTTCTCACTTTTTTTCAGGAGCGCCAGAATCTTGTATATGTCCGCTCGGCTCTATCTGGCTGACACAAGTTGTGGCACGATGACGGACGTCTTCACTCCGAGATGGAATCAGCGGTAATCACAAACCATCGAACGTAGTTTCTTCACTGTCTTCGCCATGATGTAAACGAACTGATAGAGCTGTCAATTTTGTGTGTGTATAGCCTACTTAAATTAACTGACGATACACCGGTGGACACACCAGCGGGTGGAAGTATAATTGCAAGAAAAATCGGTCAACTGAACGGCTGATCGGATTAACAACACCGATGAGACTGGTACTGTTAATTTTTTGATTAGTGAACTGTTCACTATCGGGATCAACGCACGCTGAATCTTTGGACAGTGGATTCAAACGAAAAACACGTGGCAGTATAGAGTAAAACCTAGAGTAAAACCCGATTCAAAATAAATTTGGACGCATTCAAGTGATCATAACTCAAGAATTAAACAACCAACATGGTTGATGAAAACGTCAAACAACAGGGTATTTTTTCAACTTTGAAACGACACAAATCAAGTTATCACTTTTCACCGTTTCGAACGAACTATCGCACTTTACTTGTGATCGATGCCATCATGATCTGCACAGTCGCTGGTGGCACTGTACCGGCGAACTTATTCCACTTTTTACGCATTTGTTGTGTATTTGTCACTTCTTTACCGCATCTTCGGAGTTTTCGCTTAACAATTGCCCAATATTTTTCGATCGGTCTGAACTCAGGGCAATTCGGAGGATTGATCTCTTTGGCGTCGAAATTAACATTGTTTGCAGCAAACCATTCTAGCTAGTCTAATGATAGCTGGATAGATCCGGCCCAGTGGTGGTAACGGTTGACATTTTTCAGAAAAGGTTTACTTCTTAAAAATATGGTCACTGTACAAAGCTAACAATTGTTGCCGACACCTCCCGCTTCAAGCTAGTTGTAATGTTGTGAGACCAAAAGGCGAAAAGCAAATAGCACGAACATCCCGTATTCTTTTCTTATTTTGCTTTCTGCTATGAGATAGTGTGTGCGGTTTTGTATGAAAGACAAAACATTTATTTTTTCGATTCTTTTTGGTCATATTCATCTTTCTCTGCTTATATTAATGTAAAAAAATGTCATGACATTTAGAAAATCAAAGGTAGAACACATTTCTTTTGAGCAAACGAACCAACTGGGAACTATCGAAAACTATCCAACAGAGAACAAATTCGCCTTTTTCGATTACAATGCATGAGATGTCATTATGTTTTCATAGTAGGATGTTGAAACTCTGTGTTCTTATTTATTCTATTACGCAAAAGGCAGACAGAAAACATTTTTAACACGGAAACTAAAATGACCATTACAATGGTACTATCCAACCGATTAGAAATCTTTTAGTAACTTGGGATTCAGGAACTCAACCAATTTCTCAAAATTTTCTCATAGACATGAGACATGGCATGCGGCATATCAAACTTCATTTCTGACCATACATGTCATATCAAACTTTATGATTTTGTAAAAATAGGTCTGCGGATGACATTCTTAGGATTCCTGACCGGGAAAGTAGTCATATTGAAATCGATACCAAAACCTGGCTTGTGACATATCAAACTGCATGAGTTTGCAAAACTTTATCTTTGGATCAATATCCTTTTCCACCCAGGCTGAATCTGGATCCGTTATGCTTTAAGTATCGGTTTTCGAGTCACTCAAAATTTTGCATAAAAAAAATTCACACTGTAGAACTAAACAAAAACCAAAACAGTTGCCTTTTCAACCGTGAAACAACAATATCTGTTTTGACATTAGCTCTATGCTTGCCTTGGTTAGTGATACATGCCACAACTGAACCCTTTTTTACAAAAGGATACTGTCGAGCTGGTAAAGAAACGCACATTTTAGTGCATCAAAGCATAACGGAATTCAGAAAAAGAGCATGAATAGGACGGATGGATTATGAAAGTGAGGCGAGGTCTTCTTTGTTCAATCCATCCTACGGGCATAAGTTTAGAAGTTCGATAAAATTTCCTGGAAAATGCTTTGGTTGTCCTCTGAAAACTAAGTTTTGCAAAATCATAAAGCTTGATATATCGCAAGCCATCTTGCAGGATCTCCCCAAGTGGCCAGTATGGTTAAAAATCTTGAAAACGTCTTTTCATGACCTAGCTTTGCAAAATCATGAAGTTTGATGCGTCGAAAGCCAGGTTTTGGCAAACGTTTGGATATGGCCACTTTCATCGAGGAACTCGTATCCCGTAAGGCCTCTTTTAGTGGCCAATATGGTCATAAATCCTCAAAATGTCTTCTGATTACCTCGTTCTAATAAATAATGAAGTTGCCATGTTTCGAATTTACACATATTTTGCCAACCATCCCTGGACAGGTACTTACCCCAGTACTCCCATCTTGGAATACGAAACTTCTAATATTTTCGAAATAAATAGTGCAAATCCACAAACAAGGATAATTTTGTGATCTATTGCAAAAATCCGAATCAAAATCCAATGGCTAATTATGGAGTATAATTAATTTTAAATTTATGTTTTTCTTTCTTAGAGGGGTTGGGCGTAAAGGGTGTCCACGATGAAATTGCCACACACAAAATTGATTCGCAAAATTCGAGTTTTCATCCGATTGCCATCAAATTTTCAGGGATTGAGAAACAACTATTAAACTTCATTTTACCATTTTACTCGTATTTTATTTACAGTCCATACGCAAATGCCCGCACCTTGGCCTTAACCCCGGCCATAAGATTCTGCACAACCTGTGAATCAACCGTTTTTTGCTTGTAAACCCATACTTTCTTCAGTTCCTCGACTGTCTTCACTACCTTAGGTCATTTAAGAAGGTGCAGCTTCATAATCGCCCAGTACTTCTCGATGGGGCGGAGCTCCGGAGTGTTGGGAGGGTTGAACATTTTCGGCACGAAATTGACCTTATTGTCCGCATACCACTTCAGCACGTCCTTGGAGTAGTGGCATGAGGCCAAATCCGGCCAGAAGATTGTTGGGACGTTGTGGGCCTTCAGGAGAGGAAGCAGCCGCTTCTGGAGGCACTCTTTTATGTACACCTGTCCGTTCATCGTGTCCTGGGTCACGAAAGGTGCACTCCACTTCTCGCATGTGCAGATGGCTTGCCAAACCAGGAATTTCTTCGCAAATTTGGACATCTACTGAGTGTGGACATGCTCCGGAACGCTGAATTTATCCTTGGCCGTGAAAAACAGGTTGCCGGGGATCTGTTTGAAGTCGGCCTTCACATATGTTTCGTCGTCCATGATGCAGCATTCAACTTTCGTCAGCATGTTGAGGTACAACTTCCTGGCACGGGTTTTGGCGGCCTTGTTCTGCTTCTCGTCGCGATTAGGGGCCTTTTGTACCTTGAACGTTCGAAGCCCAGCCTTAGTTTTGGCCTTCTGGACAAAACTTCGGCTTAGTGCAGCTTCTTAGCCACATCCCGAACGGAGACGTTCGGATTTCGGTTGAAGGCCTCAACTACGCGGTTGTGATTTTGGTGTTGTACGGAATACTTTTTCCTTCACTTCTGGGCTTCCGATCGGTGGTCAACCGTTCCTCGAACCGCTTAATCACTCGCGACACCGTGGAATTCGCGATTCCCAACGTTTTAGCGATGGAACGATGCGAGAGATCCTTGTTCTCGTGATGAATGCGCAAGATTTTATCACGCACGAGCTGTTCTTTCGACTCCATTTCCGCGAGTTTTGATCACAGGACTTTAAAACTTGCAGGATGTAAATAATGCACTATGAACTAAATCCACCCAAATTTTCATTAAATTCTACCAAACGGTTAAAAAGTTAGAGCAATTTCATAGTGTGGCAATTTCATCGTGGACACCCTTTAGGTATTTTTTGTTGTTGGCGGTTGACTATGTGCGTGGTTTGGTTCTTCTTCTTCTTGTTTGTTGTTTTACTGGACTTCAACGTGGCGGTCATTCGTCCAGAGCGTGGTTTGAAGCACTTGTGCGTAAATTTCTGCTCGAGATGAATTTATTTTTGCAGAATGTCATGACATTTTCAATTGTAGTAATTTTTTTATTCCGTGTGTTCACTTTGGTCATTATGAAAAGTGTCAGATGTTACCAAAAAAATGTTGAAATCCAGTTCCCGTGCCATCACTGGTCTTCATGCTGTCGCAAAGTATTCGTTCGCAAATCATTTCGGTTTCGATCGTTTCGCTTCTTGCAGCTAGTCGCAGGGTGTTACAGGCGCTTCAAAGTTGTTCAACATGATTGTAAAGTTGAATACTGTAGCCGAGACAGCAGGAACTATCCGAGATTACGTTTTTTGTGTTTTTCGAGTGATGATATTACAAGATCCAAATGAATGGAATTCTGCCGGCTGGGTTTTTTGGCACCCGAAATAAAACCAGAGTCGGTAGCGTAAGTTAAAAATATTAATTTATTTTACAGGTATTTGATTATCAGACAGCGATATAATGTTGAAAATCTATAAATCTCTTCCAGGGATTTATAGATTTTCAACATTAACAACATTTTCAACAGTAAACCAGCACAGATAAAAAGAAACATTGAATTTTCTGCGTTATCTAATGCACATAAAGGGAATGCTAGATTTGGCAGAAAATAAAAGGATATTTTATGTAAAGTTAAGGTAGACAACGCCTGAACCAAGCCTGTTATATGAAAGATTGCAAACATTGTTGAATGGCGCATCAAAGACTACAACCAATTGCGCTGTTTACGCCTCCTTTGGCTTGGAATTAAACGAGGGGAAATTTTACTCGCTTGTTAAAATTAATTATTTTTTGGGCACTTTCAAAAGCAACAGTGATGCCATAGCTGCTGCTCAACAGCGAAGCATTATTTATCGTTGAATGCAATTGGACAGCTCCGAAACATTTTTTTTTATTGCATATGATAGTGCCAGATGATGGACACTACAATCATAGGCATAGATCAACCTCAAATGACTGGAAAAACATAAAATTAATAGTCATTTTAGATCATTTAAATATGAAAACAATTTAACTCAATGTTCACCATCACATTTAAGCAACAAGCCTAGATATGTGAAAGAGCTGATGAAGACATTCCCACGAACAAATGCAAAATACACAAAGGCAAAATTAGCGCAAAATTCTTCAGCAGGTAGAAAACTGATGGTTTTCTAGATGAAGTATTGTAAATCTTCAAAATGACAATAATAAATTGGTAAATTGGTGAATAAATTGATCATTCATGATTTTTACATCGAATCATAAGCCCGATAGAGTAAACTTATGTTTGTATCATGAAAAGTGAAATAATTTGGAAAATGTAGGATTTAAGACCTATTTCCAAACAACTGATTATAACAGTCACCCCTGACTAAGTCGTTCCCTACCCTACACAGAGAGCAAAGTTTTCTAAATTTTTACGTAAATTTATGTTCCAACTAACATCCATTCGAAGCAATTCATATGTTCCCCTGCTTGACCCAGTTATCCATGCACTTTTCATAGACCGCTGGAAGAATGACCTTGAGCCACTTCGTCGCATTCTTTTTTATGGCCTCAATGGACTCGAATCTTTATCCCCGAAGTGGCGTTTGAAGTTTTGGAAAAAAGGAAGAAGTGATACGGGTCCATAGCTGATAAACACAGCGCCTGCTCGAGCAAATCATGTCTTCAGCAACCTTCTTCCGATGCTATTATTGCACGAAATTCAGCTCTTTGCGGAAACGCGTTGCATGCCAAAAATATCAACAACAATGTGCTGAGATGTTGAAATAACTAACTCTCTCTTCAAGACTCACATGACGTAATTTTCTCAATAATTGCCACGTTTTTGTTCGTATTAGTTCTCGGTTGATGAGCGTGCCGAACGAGCCAAGTGTTTGACCACTGTTAAACTCCTTATACCATTCGTATGGGTCATTTTCAAGAAAAAAGTGATAAGTTTCACTAATTATCTTAATCACTTTGATTGAAGAAGAAAACAACGTAATATCTAATATTATCTATATATAAAATGAAAATGCTGTCCGTTCGCGGCAGCACAACTCATCGAACGACTCAATGGAATTATGGATTTCTTTTTCATTTGTTTCGTCTTGAATCATAACGAGGTTTTCAAACAAAAAAATGTACGAAATTTTTCCGGGAGAGTAAAAAAAAATCATTTAAATTAAATTTTCACTTTGTATGGAAATATCATATAATAGAAAACAACAACACCATCCAATCGAGTTGGAAGGAGAAACCGTTAGAAGAATTTTATAATGAGCGTCTTAATTAACAAAAAAGGACGAAGAGAGGAGCGAATCTCTCATTGTTATTTAGGACTTTTTGAAAAATTGTGCGAAAAACGATAATACACTGGAGTCGTTTATTATGCGAGTTTTTGTTTACGTGGTGTTCCAGAATTCACGCGAGGAGATACTGTCTACTTAGATTTTGTCATTAACGCGTTTAAATAATCACTTTTGTTGCTTTTACGAAGGTTTTCGTAAACTACGGGTTTTGTGCGTGAATTCTAGAGCTTCTCAGTTGTTTTTAAGGATTTTTTCTTTTTTCAGCGTACCTATTCCTGCGTAAAAGCAACCTTTCACCCAAGTAACATTGCCAAAACCATCCAAAGCTTTACTAAGTTTTATTAAAAGTTTTATGAAAGCCACCAGAAATCAATTCGGTTTTATTATGGCAGCAGGGGTGCCAATAGGTTTCAAATTTTAGTCAGGTTTATAAGAACCTACACAGCTTTTTTACAACAATCTTAAAACCTGTAACTTCTAAAAATTTTATCCCTATCAAGGGATTTTTATTTTGAATTCATGCAAGAATCATAAAATGCTGTTTTAGAATCACCGTTTGAGGACTCCATTCATATTATCTTATTATGGTCCAGTTGAAAAAAGCATTTTAAAAACCATTTTGCTTCCAGTAAATGCACTAAACGTCTAATTGGTAGCTTTGAAAAGCTTCCAAGCGATCAGATAGTTTATAGTAACCATTGCTTAAAACCTGTTGTAGTTCTTGCAATCGCCATATATGGAATGAATGAAACAACTGAAATGTGAAAAATACTAAATTTTAAATGTCATGCTAATTGAACAGTAGATCTAAGGCAAATTTCGGTATTTGTTCAGATAACCTTATTGAATTCCATCAATTTTTCAGAAGTTTCTTGATTAATTTATCGAATATATTTCTTTAAATTTTGTTTTTGATGTTGTAAACTCGCATAATTTCCGAGGACGCATTAATTTTCAGCCCTCATCATGCCAATATTCACCCATACAATTAAATGCGCATATGATTTGGTGCATGATATGCTTAACAAAAAAACTCAACTTGTTTTATATGTTTTGCTTTCAAAACATAATTTTCCGCAACACTTGAGCTTTTTCTTAGCCATTATTTACTGTCGAATGAATCAGGGAAGAGCAGAGAATCGAACAAAGCAGAACAACAAAACCAGCCAACGATATTGCCGTGCAATTTTGCGAAAGCCAGCGGCCATTCGGCATTATCTTTTCATAATAACATCTCTCACCAGAACATGTTTCGTCACTCTTATGGTCTTGGAGAAGGTTTGATTAATTTGTTCATCAACCGCCCAAAGAGTGGGCGCTTCTTTGTACATTTCCCGGCTTTAAAGATGCAAGAAGAGGAGGTATTGAGCTGGACGAAATAAGTTTTGAATAGTAGCTCATCATTAAAGCCGGGAGAGAGCGCTATACGACTGGAATAGAAGTGAAATTGTTATTTTGGGCAGTGTAAACGTGTGGGTTCCGCCATAAATTGAAACGTTTGTATTGGTACGGTATATCTGCTGCGAGATGTAAACAGGAGTGAAGTTCGATGGAGAATGAGAGTATTGGTTTTGTACCCATATGTTGATCTCGACGAGGTTGTATAATAAACATTTTTTTGCTAATATTAGTATCGTTCACTGTTTATATTAATATTGCATCAGGAAAGTGAAAAACGAACATATTGCTAGAAATTTAGAAGAAGCTAATTATGTTGCAATTTCAATTTCAATTATGTATTGTTAGCGATCGCCTCCCACTAGACGAAGTAATATTGGTGCGGCTGCAGCCGCACGATCGTTGGCCGCAGCAAAATCTTGTTGGTCCGATGTTGGATGAAGAGAGAGCGGAGTCGAAAGCGTACAAGCGATAAGAAAGAAGCGTAATCAGGAGACATCGAAAGCATCTGCGTGACAATCGTACCCAAAAATAACATCACTCAACGGCTAAGACAGCAAACTGGCATTCTGCAAAATCTTCAACGTGCATTTCAATATGATCGCTCTGTGATTGAATCCCGGTGCGGATATATCCAATCGCCATTGAATCAATAGAGCGGAAGTTTGGTGTCTCCATTGTTAATGCCATATTGTGGCCTCCCAAATGAAACACGCAAAATGAATTGTTGTTGCGCAGTGGCAAAGTTAAAGTAACGCCACTAAATCCACCACCAGAAGCCGTTTGCGCCTCATTGGTTTCTTGGATCAGAAAAGTGATTCTAAACATATTCTGCAGAACATTGTCTTCGAATGACTTCGTTTGGGGCAACGAACATATTAAGAGAAACAGTTCGTACCTGCGCAACACCTGGTAGCGTATGTATCTATAATGTTCTATAAGTGTTCGTGAACAATGAGCCTCACCTTACAGCCAGCACATTTTTGATTATATCATCACACAACAGTAAGAAATTAACTCTCAAATAAGTGGAATTAATACTTATCGCAAATAAACTTTTTCATTTATATAATATTGTCCAATTTTCCATTAAGTAATTTCGATTATCGGCAGGACAACGTCTGCCGGGCCAGCTCAGATTACTGATAAAATTTGTAAAATAATTCAAACAACAAAATTTGTCGTATTCAATCCTAGTTGCTTATTTTAAGATGCCAGCTCAAAAAGACATGTAAGATGAGATAATAGTTCTCGATCTTGCTCTGTGTAAAAGAGCACATTCGTCCTGAAATACTACATGATTTTTGTTTGTTCGTATTTTTCAATTTAAAACACTAAACAAGTGCAATCAAAACAAATCAAATTCCATAATGCCAATTTCCATAAGCTTCCAAACATAATCGGCCATAGTAATCTTGATTCAAGTCCAGCCTCAATAAATCAAATCAACATAAATAACAATAAATTCGAATTCATTGATTTCAGGCAAACCCCAGTTTATTTCCCCTCCTAATCCAATGCTAATAGGTTCATGCACGCACAAAGAGACTATTCCGAAATGCCAACCCTCCCACCCAAAACTAGATCGGATCTAATATCTCAAAAGTTAATTTTTCCAACTCGCCACTGTCTTGATGGTAGAAAGCCAAAAAATACGTAAACAAATCATCAAAAACTAAAATATGCATCACCTAAGTCTGCAACTAATTTCAGTTTATGGCTCATTCTCAGCACCTCATTGGTTAAATTAAAGTTTCGTTATAAATCAGCTCCATCGATATGTCATGCCGTGAGCTTTTGCTTCCAAGTCATCCATCCCGTGGTGATAATGGACTTTTGATAAGGGGCTTAGCTTTTATGACTGCAAACACAAAGTTTGTTTTGATGGGATCCAGTGGCGCATTAACATAGCGGTGATGCATGCCGGAGTAGCACAATCCGGCGATGAGGAAATGAGGTCAATCCAATTGCTGCTGGGGTGAAGGAAAAGGTGTTTCCAATATATCTCTTGTCACTTACTATTCTATTTTCGAATTCTCAAAACAAATTAACATATTTCAAAAACATATTTATGGATCCAATTCCAATCGAAGCCATAACTCTTGTGGCCTAGCTTTGGTAATTTACCGACGATGAAACCTTTGGTCTAGTAGTAGTTTCGAACTTCATTTGAGGTCAACCAGATTTTGACTTCACAAGGACGCACACTCCCAGTGCGGGAGGGCAGCGGAAACGCTCTTATTGAATTTGGCCACTTCTGTGTTAATGTTAAGCAGAACCAATTAGAGACAGGATGTGATTTGTTTTAACTGCACTAACAAACGGCAGAAGAAGGAAATCTCTAACTAGACTTGAAACGATTGAAACGAGCCTTTTGAGGCAAAACTTGAAGTCTGGCTTTATGGATCTCCATCATCTTATCCAAAAGATTATCACAGCCCGAGGGCAACAATTATCAATGAAGAGGTTGTAGAACTCTTCGATCAAACCGCGGATGAGAAGATTTGAGGAAACCAATAGGGTATCATGCATGCCTGGTTTACATGAATATTTCGATTTATTGGAACACATATTGGAGAATTGCGGGTAACCTCGGCCCTGGGGGTAAGATCGGCGCCTCTGCATTTTCCCAAAATACAGTAATCTAAAAATTTTATGAATACTGATTATTATTATTGTTAATGTTTCGAGACACATCGCACCCGCAATAAACTGTAAAATGTCAAGAAAACAAAAAAGCAAACGTGAACAGCTGGTAATACTGGAATGCATACTTATGGGTTTGCTGGGTGTTGCTGAAATTCCTTGATTTTTTTAGATGCCTCACAATTTACCCGTACAAAGCAAGGCTGTCGGGATTTCTGTTAAGAGTGCTTCCAAAACTATTGGAATTTCTAGGGTTACATTACAGGACCACGCCTTTGGCAAGGTCAAACTAAGGTCAAGAAAGTCCATCTTCACGCCTGACCAGGAAACTGAGCTCTTGCAATGTTTGCTGAACCTTGAAAATCAATTCTATGTAACCACAATGGTCAACGTGGGGAAAGTAACTTGGAACTTGCTAGAAAGAATGGAATTTTTCTTTCAACACCCAAAAGAAAATGGCTGGATTCCTTAAGCGTAATCCGAAACTTATGATCCGAAAGGCAAAATCAATGTCTTCTACTGAGATGTACGAAGACGTGCTTGATAAAGTTTTAACCACAGCGCATCAACAATACTGACGAAACATACCGATAATTAAAATGAACTAAATATCATAAAAAAATAGTCACTTTTGACGTAGGTTGACGTCTTTGTGTTCAATACAGGGATACACGTTGCGATTACGAAAATTCGGAGCTTGACGAAATATGCTTAGGTTTTGAACGTAGCTAACTAAGTTATTTCACGTTTGATTTCTGAACTGTTTGCACCAATCCCAGTCAAGTTGTTTTGCTTCGATTT
>JASCZW010005575.1:0-7500 GCA_034211315.2 Aedes japonicus
CACTAATTACTAAATCTAATTGTTTGCATGTTTAGAACATTAATCAATAGTACCTTATGTACTAAATAATGCCTTCATATACCCGTTGCTTGTTATAATAACTAATTCAGGAGTGAAATGTAAATATATTCCTCAAATTATACCGGAATTGTTTTACAATAAACTGCTCAAATTAAAACTGACTTGTTTAAAATCGTCTGTTCTTTTCTTGTTCATGTTTGCCCTTCTTGTGTGCCTTTGTACACTCGGCGATCACATCGTGAATGCATGGGAGGGTCGCATTCGACCAGTCGTGTTCATAAAAGTGGGAACGCCGGGGTTCGTCGGGTAACTGGACGTGGCGAGATCAAATGGCGTGTGATCGATGGCAGGTAATCTCGAAGCCATTGTCTCCAGAACTTGTTGGCCAGAGCCTGAGAGCTCTGCCGCATGTGTGGAGAGGCCGGTAAATTGAAGCTCCAGCCGGTTTGAGATGTGGTGAACTCAGTCATTAGAAGTTCTTTATCCCAACTTTGCAGAGTGGACTTGAGCACCTTGCTCGCGTCCCGAAAGTTAGTTTCTTGGTCACTATAGATAACCGCCAGCAGAAATGGCATTTCGCACTAATGTGACGCGTGAGATTTGTACCTTCACAGAGGATACAACCATAACTCACCGCAGATAAAGCTAAGTGCTCTTTTATTCGGTGGTAAACAGACAGAGTTAAAGTGTGCGTCTGTGATGGGATGGCTTGGAGTGAGTGAATCACTTCTCTTTTAACCGACCGCTCACGTCTGCTCTCATCTGTCTTCGCCCATGTGCTCGCGTCTGCGATCGCTGCCGCCTGCACTTGTGCGAGGACGCGCCAGTGCTCTTCTGTGATTCACTGGTGCGATTGATAGCGAAAATGTCGCCGGTGTTGAAGAAAATGTTCGAAAAAAGGAAGCGCTAAGAAACATTCTTCTTCTTCCTTTGTTAAGGCTCCACTAAACTGCAGCGTTTTTTTGCCGCTGCCGCAACGAAAAACCGTTGTGGTGAGAATACATGGCTGCTTATGGGAGTGCACAAACCAACGCGATGCGTTTTTAAATCGCGTTGGTTTGTGCGCTCCCATAAGCCGCCATGTAATCTTACCGCGGCGATTTTTTCGCCGTGACTCTGCTGCGGCAGCAGCAAAAACGCTGCAGTTTGGTGGAGCCTTTATGTAGCATTTAAGCGAATTTGCGATCACTTATGTAAAGTAGCAAAAGAGCCCACACCAGTGCACGCGTCAGGGAGTTTATCTACATTCGCTGCAGTGAATTTGAGAGCTCTTTTTCTCACTCTAGAGCGAACGAGTGTTGTGTGAATAAAAACCTTTTTTTCCACTCGCCTGTGCTACCCGCAGGCAAACACGGAGGTGAATATAAACAAGAGAGAAGAGCTCTCTTTGAGGTAGGAAGAGTGTGTGGAAAAGTAGAATCTCTCTTTACTACACTAAGGATATGGACATCACTGACTGCCAGTGTACCTCTCCTACCAATCACCTAACGTAAAGCCATAATGCAGGAATCGGTACTGAGAGTGTGTATGATTTGCAAGTGGATGATGCGAATGGTCAAACATGATGGTCACCATGATCAGATCGAACTAATCCACCCCCACATGAGTAAATGGACGACAGTAGGCCGTCAGATCACTCATGACAGGTGGCCGTGGAGTTACTCTGTCGTTTGTGCACTCCTGGCACTGTTTCTGGATTGCATTGTACACGGACTTGAGGCGAGCAATTCGGTACTGCGAACGATGGTACTTCCGATAGAAATGATGAACTATCAACTGTGTAACATGGGGACTTGCGAAAGCAATGAGCTTGAAATGTTAAAGAAAGGCAGAAAGAAGTGATTGGACAACGCTGTTAGCCAAATGCACTTCAAGGATACTGGTGAAATTTATAGCACAGAAAGTGGGCGCCTAGGTTAACAAACCTGTAAAACCTTTAAAAGAATTCTTGCAGCGGACACTTTCATGCCGCTGCAACACAATAAGTGATTCCGGATTCTAACTGACCAGAAATTTAATATAATTGTACATATTAAAGAGTTTGTTCGACTGTGAATTCGAACCTATTGAATTACACCTGAATTACCCCTTTCAGTCATTTTCAGTGGCATTAGTTTTAGAGTTCATGTATTCATTTGCTCCAACTTTCATACAACAAGAAAAATGAGCTTCTTGTTGAATTATGGCGCCGAGCGCAAATCGTCAGCCAAACGGACTTTAACATGTGCGCGTCTCGACTATCGACCTAGGTTCAAGTATCGTTGACCCCCCTTGCTTTTGTAAACCTTCGGATGGGATTAGGTTTATAGACCGTTTCCACAAGGGAAATGGAATGCTTTCTCCTAACAAAAAGGGAAGTGGTGTGCGTAAAGGCGATTAGCGACTTCGTGGATTTGCGTGATTTCCGGTGATGGAGGTACACAGATTTCGCGGTTTGGCCATAGACTAACTCTAAGATCAGTAGGCCCCATTTAAAAATTATTTTTTCTTGGCTCAGTCAGTACTAGCACATCGGTCCCAAGCTCGGTCCCAAGCTTAATAATGCGCCCGTTATAATGAACTCACACGAACACATTCTCAAATATTCTGTCAAAATAACACAGCAAATCAAAACAAAGGCGCAAATATGTATAGCAAGGTGCTGGCTTCAAGGTGTACTTCGGACCAAGGGGTTCTACAACAGTGAACCAATTTTAAATCGCTAGTTGCATATTGATTGTTGGTTTGACTGAGAAGCTTAGAACTTGACTCGTTCAATTCGTTCTGGAAGAGTCCTCGTCCTTTCTCAAACTACACTTGGATAGTTTGTTGCCCCCGCTGCTGCACGTTTTTCGACTATCTGCGGCTGTCGGTATTTTTCCTCGCTGTTGGAAATTTGCGCACATGTTTCCAGTACACAAAAAGGGAAGCAAACGGGACGCTGGAAATTATCGCGGCATAACTTCGCTTGGTGCTGTTGCTAAACTGTTTGAGCTTGTAATTATGGAACCGTTGCTCGCTCACTGCAAATCGTATATCAGTACCGACCAGCACGGATTCATGGCTGGTCGCTCCACTGCTACTAACCTGTTGTGCCTTACTTCCTACATTACTGACAGTATGGCGAAACGCGCCCAAACGGATGTCATTTACACCGACTTGTCTGCAGCCTTCGATAAATTGAACCACCGCATAGCTATTGCCAAACTGGACAGGCTTGGGATCAACGGATGCCTGCTGCAATGGTTTCAATCGTACCTCACTGACCGTCATCTGGCTGTAGTCATAGGAGATTGTCAGTCTCACATGTTCAAAGCCACGTCTGGTGTACCGCAGGGTAGTCACTTGGGACCGTTGATTTTTTTGATCTACTTCAACGACGTAAATTTGGCTTTCGAAGGACCTCGACTATCATACGCAGATGACCTAAAACTCTATCTTCGAGTGTACTCACTCGACGACTGTCGCTTTCTTCAACGTCAGCTAAATGCTTTTGCCGACTGGTGCACTTTGAATCGTATGGATGTCAACCCGGCCAAATGCACGGTTATCTCGTTTTCGCACAAGAAACAGACTATTTTATTCAAGTATGTCTTGTTGGGCACCGAAATTGAGCGCGTCAGTCAAGTCAAGGACTTAGGAGTAATTCTGGACACCCAACTCACCTTCAAGCAGCATATCTCGTACGCCATCGGCAAAGCCTCCTGCGTTCTGGGATTCATCTTTCGGATTGCTAAGGACTTCACGGACATCTACTGCCTCAAATCGTTGTACTGCTCCTTGTGTCGTTCTGTATTAGAGTATTGCTCGGTTGTGTGGACTCCTCATTACAACAACGGTGTCGTTAGAGTAGAGGCTGTTCAACGACGGTTTTGAGATTTGCGCTACGTAAACTACCGTGGACGGATCCCTATCGTTTGCCAAGCTACGAAAGCCGTTGCCGTCTAATTAACCTGGAGTCCCTGTTAGCCCGCAGAGATACAGCCAGGGCTTTGTTCATCGCAGACATCTTGCAAGACCGCATCGACTGTCCTGATCTTCTGGAGCAAATCAATATCAACGTGCAGCCCCGTGCCCTGAGGAATAGTTCAATGCTGCGGTTACCTCCACAACGAACCAATTACAGTATGTTTGGCGCAATTGGCGGTTTACAAAGACTTTTTAATAGGGTTTCCGCGTTGTTTGATTTTAACGTGACTCGCCAGATGCTTCGTCGTGAGTTTAGCCATTTTTTTAAAGACTTGTGTAATTCGCATGGATAGTTTAATTTTTAGTTTGTTTTATGTCATGACTATTAATGTACCGTTCTAGCTTTAAGTAACATCATTGGGATTTGCACATAATCTGTTGATGAATAGCAATAAATCTGTTTACGAAGAGGCGAGATCGGTTCATTAAGGTTTTACCGCGCCGTGGTGTGAAAGTTCAGGTAAACTTTGAATAAAAACGTGAAGAATTTCCCTTATAGCTAGAAAGTCAAAGAAGTAGGCATAGCTAAGTGTGCAGAGTGTGTGCATTAGTTGGTGGATTATGGTGTAAATTATGATATTTCGATACGACAGGTAAATGGTGCATATCAGATTCTGCGGGCAGGTAGTTAGTGACTGTCGTGCGACGCTATATTTTCGCGAAAGATCTTGGCAAGTTGCGTGAAACCCGTCACACCACACCCGAGTCAGCGACGGTTTTCGACCCCGCTTTCTAGCTGCGAAGTTCGTCCCGGCGGTACACGTGGGCCGGAGAGGGCACCTACGTCAATTCCTGCGTCCTTGGCAGGACGGCAACAGCGAGACGATTACTTATACCAGCATAGCAGCATATCGATTCTGAAAAATAATCCGTCGAATATCTTCCGACCGCATTCAAACCGGTGACACCCGCGTGCGAGGTACGCACGATACCACCGTACCATCGTTGGTGACGACCATTGATCAGACGGCTGTACCCCGTCGAGCCAGTCGCACAATCAACGCATGAGGCGCCGTTGAGAACAACCACAACGGCAACAACGATCCAGCAGCAGTAAATTCGGAGTTCGCAGGAGTATGGCCACGTGTCTAGGAGCAGCAGCAGCGAACCACCACCGATGCCTCAACGCAAGTAAACGGTGACAGATCGTGACTAACATGCATGTTCATTCTTTTTCCTATACGCATGGTGAATTTTGCCCCTAGCTGCGTTCTACCGCTAGAGTGGCTACCGTTTATATCGGCCCTACCGTTTGTCCCGCTTATGCGTCGGTGATCGGCAACATCTATTGAACTCATCCAAATGAATACCATTGTCGCTTCGCGTATAGAATAGAGAAGCACACGAAGAAATTAGTACAAGTGAGATAGTGTGGAAAACTATGATAGGCCTAAATGAATTTTGTCGATTTCCTTGGTCAACCAGCTTGCCAACTAGCTGAAGGGTCTCAATAAGGTCAGGCAACCCCAATATTGGGAGATGGTCTCCCTCGGGAGTGGCGCTTAAGCCATTTTTACTTGTCCACGGGAAACTCGCAAGGCTGACGGATTACAAAATATATCCTAATTATAATAACTAAGGTAATAATTTTAAATTATAACTATTTTCAAACTTCACTCAATATGTTTCAAAAAAACTTAACCAAAACATTCATAAACTATTATCTACTAGCTGGCCCGGCAGACGTTGTCCTGCCCATAATTGAATTACTTAATGGAAAATTGGAGAAGGAGTTATAAATGAAAAAGTTTATTTGCAATAAGTATTAATTCCATTTATTTAGAGTTAATTTCTTACTGTTGTGTGATGATTTAATCAAAATGTGTTGCTGTAAGGTAAGGTTTATTGTCCAAGAACACTTATAGAACATTATAGATATTACCATAGGTGTTGGCATGAACTGTTCTCTTATTATGTTCGTTGCCCCAAACGAAGTCATTTGAAAACAACCATTATAACTCTGGATGTTCTGCAGAATATGTTTAGAATCACTTTCTGATCCAGAAACCAATGAGCGCAAACGCTCTGGTGGTGGATTTAGTGGCGTTACTTTAACTTTGCCACTTGCACAACACAATTCATTTGATGTTTCATTTGGGAGCTACAATGAATAACAATGAGAACAAACTTCACTCATTGATTCAATGGCGATTGATATATCCGCACTGAAATTAATCAAAGGATCATATTGAAATGCACGTTGAAGATTTTGCAGAATGTAGGTTTGCTGTCGTAGTCGTTTAGTGATGTTATTTTGGGTACGATTGTCACCAGATCTTTCTGATGCTTCCCGATTACGCTTCTTTCTATCGCTTGTATTTCGACCTGCTCTCTCTTCTTGATCCAAGATCGGTCGAGCCCGTGCCATTCGTTGTCGATCCAAGTCATTTTGAGTTGCATGCAGAACGTCTCATTCAAGATGTTGCTGCGCTAACAGTCGTGCGGCTGCAGCGACCAATATTACTTCGTCTAGTAGGAGGCATTGCACAATAATACTAATTGAAATTGAAATTGCAACATAATTAGTTTCTTCTAAATTTCTAGTAATATGTTCGTTTTCACTTTCCTGATGCAATATTAATATAAACAGTGAACGATACTAATATTAACAAACATGTTATTATACACCTGTCAGATCAACATAGAATACAAAAACTAATACTCTCATTCTCCATCGAACTTCACTCCTATGTACATCTCGCTGCGAGATATCACCAATACAAACGTTTCAATTTATACGTGAACCTACACGTTTACACTGCCCAAGTAACAATTTCAGTTCTATTCCAGCCGTATAGCGCTCCTCCCGGCTTTGTTGATGAAACTACATTCAAAACTATTTTGTCCACCAATACCTCCTCTATGCATCTTTAAAGCCGAAATGTGTACAAAGTGGCCCACTCTTTAGACGGTTGTGAGAACAAATTAATAAAACCTTTCCAAGACCATAAAGATTCTGAAAATGTTCTAGTGAAAGATGTTATTATGAAAGATAATGCCGAATGGCCACAGCTGTCAAAATTCACGGCGATATCGTGGTTGGTTTTTGTTGTTCTGCTTTGTTTGATTCTCTGCTCTTCTGATTCATTCAACAGTAAATAATGGCTAAGAAAAAAGCTCAACTGTTTCGGAAAATTATGTTTGAAAGCAAAATATATAAAACAAATTGAGTTTTTTTGTTAAGCATATCATGCTCCACATCATATGCGCATTTAATTGTATGGTGAATATTGGCATGATGAGAGCTGAAAATTAATACGCCTTGGAAATTATGCGAGTTTACAACATCAAAAACAAAATTTAAAGAAATATATTCGATAAATTAATCAACAAACTTCTGAAAATTGATGGAATTCAATAAGGTTATCTGAACGAATACCGAAATTTGCCTTAGATCTACAGTACAATTGTATGACCTTTAAAATTTAGTGTTTTTTTTTTCACATTTCAATTATTTCATTCATTCCAATATGGCGATTGCAAGAAATCACAGTTTTAGCAATGGTTACTATAAAACTATCTGATCGCTTG